>BMAO01036062.1:0-153566 GCA_019973975.1 Trichonephila clavata
CCAAAGTCTATACCTTTTGTATATCAAATTCACAAAAATGTTAAAAAACTTGGAGTATTAAATGTTTGCATTACTTTTTTTTAATGTCAAAATGTTGCTCTGATGTTGATAATTGTTGAATAAACTATATTTTATTCTCATAAGATAGATTTAATTATAAATAATTGAATATTGTCCTGTTTTCATGAAAAGTTATTAAACATTTCTTACACTTAATAGTTAAAAGTTAAATAATACCGGAATAAAAAAAAGTTTTATTATATAAACCAGTTAAAAAATTGTCAGATTCTTTTTTCAATTAATTTCGCTTTGAAATTTGTAACATGTGTTCTTCCGTCAACATACTTTACAGTTATCATTTGTATACGGTCATATTAAGTTATATCAACTGGTATGCTTGCAGATATTCTTCTAATCTGTACACAATGCCTCTTGAGAACTGATTCATGAGTTGTTACAGAATTTCACACAATGAAGCTTTAATAAAATCTTATTTGTCCCACGACTCGTCTCACGTTTTGTATGTTTTTGACTTGTCCAATTTTGGAGGCTGCATCTCATTTGGTTAAGTAGTACAACTTTTACCCTTTAGCTTGTCTTTTCTGCATATCGGGTAGTCATTTCTAGTAACTGATTAATAACAGTTATTATTACTTGGTTGAAATGATTTCGAATATTGATTCAAATGACCCAGCTGCGTTTGGATTCTCATGTGAACTTAAACAAAGCGCGAGATCTTTACCTCGAATAACAAGAGGACGAGGCCGTCCGACAAATCTAGTTTAATATACACAAGAATAATCTTTTATCTCGAAGGAATAAAAGTCATTTCGTTAATTTTTTATAAAAATATATAAATATCAAAAGACGTTTGTAGCAAATTATACGAGGAAAATAAATACTAATTTTTTTTAAAATTAGTTCATAAACTTTAAAAGTAGAAGAGACCAAATTTTATACCAGGGTTATTAATCTGAATATTTTTTAAAAGGGAGTTTCCATAGTTTTTCTTTGATTTATTGAAAAGTGATTTTGGCTAAGTTGACTATAAACTCTTTTAAAACAGATATTTCTATAGTTTTATTTATTTATCAATTATTATGGTATTTTTAATTGAAATAATAAGGCAAAAATTATAAATTTTCTTGTTTCAGTCTCCTTGTTGGATACTAAACAAACTTCGCAGTTTATTCGATTTTTCAATAATGGCATTTTCCTAAATGCATTTTTATCTGAAGTTGGCGAGTTTAATATTACATGTTACATTAGAAGCCTAGGTGCCACAGTAATTCAAATAACAAAGTTCGTACCAGAAAACTTACCCTATAAAAAGTATTGAAATCCTCTGCGTCAACCAAAACTCGCTGTGTAAAACAAAGGAACCTCTGCAAACTAAACTGACATTATGCTAATGGAAATGTGGGGAGAGAGGTATTATTAGTCATAAGATATTGTGTTTTTTTTTCACTTGATTAAGTTCAAAGTTACAATGTCTTGGTTTGAGATCCAACAAGATGATTTTTATTTATGTTAGCCATTCTTAGAAATTTTTCCTTTATTAATACGAATAGAAATGGATAGTTCTTTCTAATGCTTGAAGAGGTCGCGAATGAAATTATTATGTGATATTTTCTCACACAGTTTGACTTGGAAATAAATAAATACGGTCTAATGGTTGAAATCAAAGAGTATTGGTCATTAGATAGCCATTTTTTTTCTTCAAAAATATTGTTACATTTTGAATAATCGATAGTAAAAATAGAATGGAATACTGTGTAATAAAATGTCTACTGAAGATAACTCGAAGCAAAAAAGAAAGCGTTTTCGAGTTTTTCAATATTGTCGAAAAAATTCATGTCGGATTATTTTTGATGAAAGGGGAAAAATATTCAGATTAATAACCCTGGTATAAAATTTTGTCTCTTCTACTTTTAAAGTTTATGAACTAATTTTTAAAAAAATTAGTATTTATTTTCCTCGTATAATTTGCTACAAACGTCTTTTGATATTTATATATTTTTATAAAAAATTAACGAAATGACTTTTATTCCTTCGAGATAAAAGATTATTCTTGTGTATATTAAACTAGATTTGTCGGACGGCCTCGTCCTCTTGTTATTCGAGGTAAAGATCTCGCGCTTTGTTTAAGTTCACATGAGAATCCAAACGCAGCTGGGTCATTTGAATCAATATTCGAAATCATTTCAACCAAGTAATAATAACTGTTATTAATCAGTTACTAGAAATGACTACCCGATATGCAGAAAAGACAAGCTAAAGGGTAAAAGTTGTACTACTTAACCAAATGAGATGCAGCCTCCAAAATTGGACAAGTCAAAAACATACAAAACGTGAGACGAGTCGTGGGACAAATAAGATTTTATTAAAGCTTCATTGTGTGAAATTCTGTAACAACTCATGAATCAGTTCTCAAGAGGCATTGTGTACAGATTAGAAGAATATCTGCAAGCATACCAGTTGATATAACTTAATATGACCGTATACAAATGATAACTGTAAAGTATGTTGACGGAAGAACACATGTTACAAATTTCAAAGCGAAATTAATTGAAAAAAGAATCTGACATTTTTTAACTGGTTTATATAATAAAACTTTTTTTATTCCGGTATTATTTAACTTTTAACTATTAAGTGTAAGAAATGTTTAATAACTTTTCATGAAAAACAGGACAATATTCAATTATTTATAATTAAATCTATCTTATGAGAATAAAATATAGTTTATTCAACAATTATCAACATCAGAGCAACATTTTGACATTAAAAAAAAGTAATGCAAACATTTAATACTCCAAGTTTTTTAACATTTTGTGAATTTGATATACAAAAGGTATAGACTTTGGGAGAATAAGTAAATGATCAAATAAGTAATTTTTAAGTGTTTCAAAAATCTTGCTAAATTTTTGCAAAATAAATTTGATTAGTTGTGTAAATCATTACTCGAATTTCATTTTACATGAACGTTTTAAAATTTTGACTTTCTTCAAATCGCAAAAAAATGATTTTATTTTCTTATGAAGATAGGAATATTAAAAAATTTAGACAGCGAGGTGTATCTTAATTTTATTTTTCTTGCTAATAATAGTAAAAAAAAAAGTTTCGACTTTATCTGTCTACACAATAGTAATTGTTAAGCAGACAATAATTATTAAACGATAAATATTATTAAAAAGAAAAGGAACTCAAACTTCGTAAAAATTATTTGATTGGTATAGAAAAATTATATTATATTCCGTTTTAAATGTATTAAGTATAAAGGACATTTACACGACAAATGAAAAGAAAATCAATTTTTATACCTTACAAATTTAAAGATATATAGCATTGTTTCAGAGCTATGTAAATTTCTCTCATTTGTGCACTCTAACTACAAAATGAAATTCAACGATACATGCATTCCTTGGTATCACATATAATGGAATTAAATGTGGTGTGCTATTCGATATTATATTCATATGTGTATGATGTTCTATAATTAGAAAAAAATTTCTTATTAATAAGGATATTTGGAGAAAAAAAAAATCTTTTCCCTTTGATTTTTTTTGTTTTACGTACTGATATTATCCAAATGCAGTTAACCAAGTTTTTTATTGTGGCTGTGATCTACAAGCACATCTAAATCTATGCTGCTATTTTTATAAAAGGGTTATGTACTTTGAATAAATCTAATTCCGTCGTTGATTAAAAAGTTAATTATGTTTTGCAAGAGGAATAGAAATTTTCTTAAACATTCCTTTCTCAGCATTATAAAATTTCCTTGTTGACATTATATTTAACTTTTAATAGTAATAAAATATTTTTTAAACTATATTCTGAGTTTTTGATATTTATACATATTTTCTTTTAAAAAAAACGCTTGTTAACGTTTTAAGAAAACTATGGATTAAGGAACTTATAAAAATCTTATTTGTCCATTGAGTGTACGCGAATTCTATTTGAATTTTCAAATCGATATTCAAAATATGTAAACTATAATTACAGCTGTAATTGAAGTTAGTTTAATTTCTCTTAAAACATAAAATAGAGAAGCCTCTCAGCTTTCATTGAAAAGAATTTTTCCATCTCATACCTTATTTAGAAAAAAATAATAAATACCTATAATTATTTTACACCTATATAAAATAGGAAAAAAAGTGCTGTTCTGAAAGAAAACAAGTGCTCTCATAAATAAGTTGATTTAATAAAAAAACGAAAACCCTGAAAAAATTTTCTAAAAAAATTGAAGAAATTTCATCAAAGCATATTGAAAGTATATATATAAGTAAATGTTTAATATCTCTAATGAACTCTTGATTGATCAGTTTTCTATTGGGTCCGCTTAAGACAGGGGTCTTCAGACTGTGTTCCATGGAATCCTGGGGTTCCACGAGTCACAATAAAAAAAAGGATAATATAAAAGTGCATGCAAAATGAAATCACGTTTTTTTCTGTGAACTGTGTGAAACCACAAGTTTCTAAAGCTCATCCCACCCACTAAAAACTGAAAATTTTGTAATGCTTTTTAAATTTTTATTGTAATATAAGAAAATATTAAAAAGTTTTTTCTTTATATGTACCACCTAGTATATTATTGTTTTGTCTACTATGGAATAATTTTACACTCGTTAGCGAAATGTTTTGTACAATAGCTTTGTAATGGAAAATACACCTTTATACAATTGTGGGGACCCATATTGAAGGAGAGGGAACAACTTATCGACAGATTCAATGGCAAATCTAAATTTAAGCAAGAACAGCTCTTAAATTTTAGGTTGCAAATTCGTACAAAATACACAGGAGTTTTTCACACAGATATAAACATTTTAATGCCATTCAGAACAATGAATTTAAATGCAAAACATTTCTCAACGTGAGTGGCAAAAAATATAAAAACGAATTATAAAATCATAATATAAAATGCATTTAACTTCAATGGGGCTAGACTTCTACAGCTTGTGTAGGGGGAAAAATGCATATCCCAAGTATTAAATTTAATGCATGGTATAGGTGACACTTGGAAATATCACAAATTAATATTATTAATGTGTGAGTAAATTATGTTAAATTTTAATAAACAATACAGATTTTTAAAAATGGTTTTTTTCGTAAAGTACCTATTTTATTTGTTGATCTACTTTAAATATTATTTAAAGAAATATTCTAGGAATGGGGTCCACGAAATCACCCCATAGTTCTAAGGGTTCCGTTCGAAGCTTAAGTTTGAAAAAAATGTAATGAAAAAGTTTGAAGCTTAAGAAATCAATTTACAGTCACCTTTTTCCGATTTTCTATGTTGATGTTTCCCTGTTTCGATTGTTAAGAATTCTGCATTTGTTATGAGTGGTTAATTCCGTATTTTTTTTTTGTCTACACGTGCTCTTGAGAGAGCGGAATGAATTTTCTTATACTATTCACTAACTCACTCATATAAATAGAATTTTTTTTAATAATCACTTTAAATAAAACTATAATATACAATAAAAGGAAAAATAATGAAAAGTGGGAATAAAAATGCTGTTTATATCTCTCTTTATAATATAAAACTATATACTAAAACAGCTGTGAATAAATATATTTTGGAAATGAAGAATTCAATTAGGTATCTGATTGTTTCGAAATATGATTTTCTTCAGAAATTGCGATAATAATGCAAGAGATAAGAAAATGAATAGATTTAGATTCATGAGATTTTAAAATTCTACAATAGATTCTGCCTTGACTAGACCTTCTGCATGCATAACACACATTAACTTTCTCATAATTATTTTCTCTAGAATTGTTGAAAAAGTAAATTATTCATAACTTGAATTTTATGTCTTGTATTTGTATAATTCACTTTCGTGTTTAAAAGGCTATAATTCATTTCTTTGGGGGGGGAAAAGAATAAAAAAAATTTCAACTTACTTGTGACTTAAGGCTTTTTATATAATCTTTGAAATAATAACAATTTAAAAGGTGAATCGTTGAAAAAACTCTGACCATCCATAATATTTTTAGAAAAACGTCCGCAGAAATAGAAATATTTTATGAATGTTATCTCACATTGTGGGGGAGATTTCTCTGTGAATTTATATAAGTCTAAGTCTGCACATAGAAATTAAAATCAATCATAAATGGCTCCCCTAGTAAATATACTCTTTTAAAAAATTAGTTTTAAAATAATGAAAAACATTTATTGAAACGAAAAACAGTTAGCGAACGACTAGCGTTAAGTTCCATTTTTCCAAAAAAAAGTCGGTTCCCTTCATCAAGACTAAAATTTGCTTCCAATGACGTAATTAAAAAAATCAGAATTCTTCCCAATTAATTAAAACTATATAAGAATATAACTCGTTATCGCTAAAAAGTACATTTCCACTACCCATATCTTATCAGTATAGAGCCCTGAAACCCTTATCAGTCAGTAGGACTTTCCACCTCTTGCAGTTCGAAGGGGGGATCCACCCGGTCCATACCCACGGGGGAGAAAATTTCTACCCCCTTTCTCGCGGCTCCCCATAGCTCCACAGCTCCACTGGCCCAGAGTATAAGTGTATTTAGTAAATTCACAGTATTTCAAATTTTCATAACGCATGCGCAGAACCCTTTTCAGATAAGGATGCCCAAGACCGTTATCTCACCCTTTTCTTATCTTTCTTCCCTACCCAGCGGTCCTCGGCTCCGTCGTGGTAGGGGGTGAAATTTTTTCTACCCCCTTTCTCGCGGCTCCCCATAGCTCCACAGCTCCACTGGTCCAGAACCGGTATATTTTAACTACTGATATGTGTTGCCTTAAAACGTTCTAGACTACAAAATTTTGCTGTGCCATCCATTTTCCCAAATTTCCCCAAATATATTTCAAACTCTACGAATCCCATTCGAGAATGTCCTGAGCAGAGACTGCAAAGATTAGTGAAATAAATACTGTTGCGTGTGTGTGGTGTTATAAACTAATATTCTGGAGTCTTAGAATTGTCTTTTTTCTGGATTTATTGGTAGCAATAACTTTCAACGATAAACTTAACAATCTTTAACAAATTATATCAAGTTACAAATATTAGACTGAAATAATAAAGAGAATAAATTATAATATTCGAGATAAAAATCCTAGTAAACAATGGCACCTGGTACGCCGAAAGAAGAATTCGAAAAATTAAATCATTTACATCACTTCCAAAATTAGTCGAGTGTTTAAATGCAGAGAAGCTTCAGGATATATGGACTGTTGTTTGTAAAAAAGATCTAGTAATAATTATGATGCTGATTATAAATAAAGAATTAAATTTGTCAATACACATAGTTCAATCAAAGATAGGTCAACTTGCCAAGTACAAATTTCCAGTAAAAGTTAATAATGTTATTGTTGTAAATAAAATATTACATGAACTGGTTCTCGGAATAGAAATGAAAAGCTCCCACGATTTTCCTACAAGATTTGGTTTTATTGTTAATCTTTTAGAAAGTATGTTTTCAGTTTAGATGATGACAAAAAAAAAAATTGTACTCCATTTCTTAACTGACCAGCTCAAATTTTTAACCTGTAACAAGTTTTCTTTTAAATATTCCTCTAAAATGATGGGGTTTTTTTTTGTATATTACAATCCATATCTCCTCATGCCTATAAATTTTTAAGAAATTCAGGATATATCAATATTCCCCATCTTAGAACTTAGCGCAAACTTTGTTCATCTTTAAAACTAATCCTCAAACAGAACAATCAAATGAAAACTTTCTAGCATACATGAAAAAAAAGTAAACATCCTAAAATCTGTTGACAAAACTATCATACTGATGCTTGATGCAATCTGTTTAAAACCTTATTTAGATTTTAAGGGGGGTAATATTCTTGGGATGACATATATCAGTGAACAAGCTGCTACTTCAGCATATGTGCTCATGATTCAAAGTCTTCTTTCTCCTCTTAAAGAAGTAGTTCATATATGCCGATGAAAATAATCGATGGAGAAAAATTGTTTGCTGTTATTAAAAAAACTATCGTAGAACTTGATGATATAGGATTCAAAGTCATAGTTTCTGACAACAATTCTATAAATCGAAAAGCAATGTCAACTTTTCTGTTCTTCCCAAATTGAGCATTGTATATCCACAGCCTTGTGATCCTTCCAATCCTCTATATTTTGTTATTGATTCAGTACACATTTTTAAATACATTCGTTATAAGAGGATTAATTAAAAAAAATGCAGGTCAATGTTTATATTTTCCAGATTTCAAAGATCATAATAAGTTTCCATTATTTGAAGCAAATTTCTCTACACTTAAACGACTACATGACATAGAAAGTATTAATTTAGTCAAGTTTGCTTATGGTTTAACTTTAAAGGTTTTATGTCCTACAAATCTTGAAAAACAAAATATGAAACTTGTGCTTAAGATATTTAATTACTTTGTTATTCAGGGGATTCAACTATTAGGAGAGCAACATAAACTAATTAGTTATGAATCAACATCAATTTTTATTTCTTTAATTTGTACATGGTGGAAATTGTTAATGTTAAAACACCTTTAAAGGGACAACATTTGCTTGATCCTTATCAGCAACCGATTACTTTACCCCCAGACAACAAAACATGTCAATTTTTGCGTAAAATTTTGTCATGATTAGACTCGTGGAAGGAAAAAGATTGTACTACTGGCACCCTTACTAAAGAAACACATCTTGCTTTTACTCATACCACATACTCTTTACTTGAAGTGTCAAAATACTGCATTAATGAATTAAAATTTCAGTATTTTCTTCCTGGAAAAATTCAAGCAGATGCGCAGGGACGTCTTAAGACTTCTTGAGGCCCTGCGATCCTTTTATCTAATTTGGTGTATATACATGTACTGTTCAATGAAAGTAATCCATAGTAAAAAGAGTTTTTATGTGAAAATTCATTTTCTACATTTTAAACACGTGAAATCATAATTAGGTCTTCAAAATCAATTGTTACTATTATTTCATATTTTATACACATCAAGCTTAAATAATTCGAACTTAATTGAGTCATACGATTTCTGAATTCATTTTTGACCAATTAGAGTTTTGAAAACGAACACTCACCACTCGCGTTAGTAATCATCCTTGATAAGAAAATTCTCATAATTATTTCAAAATTGGGAAAAACTATGAATAATCTTTCAGTATATATGTATGTATAGAGTATGTTATTCCCAATTCCAGTCCCCTCATCCAACAACGGATCTTCATCTTCATTTGTAGAATTATATATATATATATATATTATTATTATTATTAATCATTCTTTTTCCCAATTCTTCTTTTTGCTTTTTCTTCATCTTTTCACTATCACTATTTTTAGTTTAAATCCAAAGCGATAGTTGAGTGGTTATGGTCTCGAATTCATGACCGTTTTTTCTAGAGTATCGTGGGTTCGAATCCTCGTGGCGCCTGAGACCCATCATGTAAAAGAGCTCATGCACGCTAAATCTGTAGAGGTTCAATCTTCGAAAATATGTTTCAAGCCCAAGTGACGTCCGGGTCGCTTGAACAGTGGTTAAAAATTACGAGGTCCATCGTTAATAGCTCTCGCGTTGGTTTGAAGTGTGACGTTAATAATCAAAGCAAAAGACACACAGGTTTAAATAACAAAATTTTTTTCTTAGTTATATAATTATGAAATGGCACTTAAAACAAATCAAGAAAATAATGCAAAACTAATAAATAATTTTAACAAGATGGAATAAAAAAAAACAGATAATAGCTTATTTTAGAAAACGTATTTGTAGTAATTTTTAAATGCAGCCTCTAATTTGCTAAAGAGCGACGTGAGAGTTAATTATCTTTTTTTTCCCGCTCAAACACTCACCGACTTCTGAGAAAACTACATTTCTGGTTCGAAATCCACAGAAGCAGTCAGAAATCATCGTTCATCAATAAGACATAGGTAGGAATTTTATGTATCTTTACTCAAAAAAAGAGAGTTGAATGCCCCCCTGCCCTCTTTTCAACTGTGCAGTTCTGACTTTTTTAGTAACTTGCAAGTAAAGGAATTTAAAAATTTTAAATTCATGCATTTGAAAGAGCATAGATTCCCCAAGTATTTTATTATCCAATGATTGAAAATATTTTTATGATCATTTTAGTGCACGCGATTTGAATTTTTACATCTTTAATAAATATTTAAAAATACTTGCAATTTTTTTAAAAAAATCAAAAATTACAGAAAGGTTAATTTTTTCCCGCTCTTTTGAGTGAGTTTTATTCCATGCAATTAAAAGCAATACGCTAGATGTAAACAGAAAAATAAGAAACTCCTAAACTATTTACATTACACTCTGAATTTCGTGGATCATGCCGACGGGAGCCTTAAAGGTTTTATTTCAATGCTAACTATTGAGTATGCAATGAGAGTATGCAATGCCCATTGTCCCCATGAGTCAAGTTTTAAAATAAAGGGGTCAAAATGTATCTAGTTAGCCTGAAATACACTTTTAAACTGGTACTAGATGATGAACAGAAAAATTATGAATAATTTAATAAATGATGGCTCTCCTTTTATTAATATCCTAAAAGTAGAGAAGGTTTATAAGAAGGTAAGAATTTAGGATGTTTTTTTAATAACTCATTTTTTGGGGACAAGTTATTGGAAAAAAGAATTGTTATTCTGCTTCTAAGAACAAAAAATAAATAAATACAATGTTCTAAAAATCATTTTATGCCATATCTGACACAATATGCACATAACTAGGAGTGGCATTTCGCTTTTCATTTATTTATTTTTTGTTCTGTTCAAGGGGGAAAAAAGAAGAAAACTCGCTCACAAGTTTGTAAATAAAAAGGTGTATGCAATGAGAGTAATATATAACTCTCGTTTTTCGTATAAAAATATACTGAAAGTGATAAGATCGAATTTTTTAAAGAATTTCTCTTAACTCTTTCGTAGATAGAAAGGTCAAAGCTTCAATTAAGTTATAAGTTCTTGTACAAAATTTTGCTTTCATATTATGATTATTTCATCATTATTATTAATGAAAAAAATATTGTATTTCAAATTATCATTATAATGTAGATATACATATGTACTACATATTAAAAAAATCAATATTAGTTTTATCACATGCAGTTAATTATTAGACTCCCATAAATATATAATTTTTATGTATATATTTTTTAGCGCGTTTTTCACGTAGTGGAACAAAAGCACTATTAGAACGCAAATTTCGTCTTTGTCTTCGTTCCATATTTTGTCGTACCTTTTTCTCAGCCAATAAGCAACCAATTGACCTCAGGTTTTCGGCATTTGGTCGCATTTGTGCCCTAGATGAGCCGAATCATATTTAAATTTTCTCATAGTTTTCCCGAATTTTCCTATTGTAAAATACAACATGTGAAAAACGCGCTAAAATTACTTGGCCATGCCAATGATTGATATCTTGTTTAAATTGCGAATGTAAAATCATATCTAAAAAAAATGTTGAATAAACCATTTCAATGGGAATAACATACAGAAAAATAGTTTTTAAGTTTCTATATTGTATTGTCTTACACAATATTTTGAATCTCTTAAAAGTTCTCAGAGAAATATATGTTTGTAACTACACGAAACATTTATACTTGTTATTACGCTTATCAAACGAAACAAGGAATTATGATAAAAAGGAAGTCATCAATTCCAAAAATTAAAGAACATTATTACATGAATTGAAGCCCTGTGACTGAGTGGTAGTGCATCGCGCTTTCACACCGCAGGACCGAGGTTCAAACCTTGGGCTGAGAAAGGTCGACTCAGCCTTTCACCCCTTTAGTGGGTCGATAAAATTAGTACCAAGCTTGACTGGGAACTGAACACTGGGGGTTTCGCGTCAGACTGACCACTTGACCGAAACATATCCACATGCATCCCAGCGCCTAAGGTCACGAAAGCTGAGATAGGCACAGTAGAATTTGGCCCTCATGGGCTGTGTCGCCACTGAGTTAAATTTATTATATAAATTATTTTTGGAGAATCATATTTAAGAAAGCAATTTTTTCATTAAAAGCATTTTATACCAATATGTGATAAAGTATTACAAGCTTTAAAGTAGAAGAAAACTAAAATTAAAGTATACATAATAAATTCTGCAGGAAAATCTGATTAAATACACACATGTAAATAGAAAATTTCTAGTGAGGAACTTATATACCAAAAATCTCTAATTTTATACTGTGTTGGATGAGCTTTTCTACATTTTTGATGTGTAAGGGACAGTTTTAGTTGAGAATTCCCTCACTAGATGGCTGTACCAATCAGCCTATTATGTGGCTCGAACTTAGAGCATCACAGGAAATCCTAATTAATAATTAATTATCATTTTAAAAATACATATTTAAAATATTATTGATTCATCATGTAATTTAAAACAATCTTTATTAATTTTTTAAACTTTATTTGTAATTTATATTTTTGTATTTTTATATATATTAACTTGTTAAGTATAATGTGTTAACTGTAACTAAACTGAGCGCTGTGTAAAACGTGGGAATCCCATGCACTTCTCCTCTGATCATTGAACTAGGATGTTGATTTGAAAGTTTGAGAAATAAACTGTAAAATTGTTTTAAAAAAAGTTGTCGCCTGATTGTGATGAAAATTACAAAGTAAACGCAAACCTTCGACGAACGAAATAAATTTAATATTATTCACCTATTGGAATCCTCAAATAAGTGAACCTATAGGCAACAATAGATGTTTACTCTTAAAGCATTAAATTATTGTGCAGTATTTATCTAATTATCAAATCGTTCTATGGGATTCTCATTTTATTTTAAATTAATACGGATTGCTGATTGTAATACAAATTGATATATTCATTTTATAAATGTTCTTTTTGATATTCGGGTTTCAATAATAATTAAAAAGTGCGGTCATTTGAATTTTTAAAAAAGTAAAATAACGCTTTTAATATTAGAAGCAAATAAAAACACTTCTCTGAAGAACAATACACATCGAAAATTCTTTTACACCACTGTGCATTCAAAATGAAGGATGCGCGCACCTATGTATGTTAATCAATGGAAAAATATTCTAAGAGCACATTGAAATACGTATTTATATACAATTTTATAAACAGTTGAGAGATTATTTCATGTTGTTCAGTAAAAAAGAGAACATTTACAAAAAAAAAAAAAAAAAAAAAAAAAGCAGAATTTTTCAAAAAATTGGAAATTATTTTTATAAATCTCGCAGTAAAACGCAATTACATATTATTTCACTTTTTTTAATAGGATATAAATATTTTTATATTATCTTAAATCACAAAGAAAAGCAGTTCAAAAATTAAAACATAATTACCTTTTGCTGTTTCAAAAAATTTAAGTGAAAGAATGATCGATTTAGAACTGAAGTGCACTCGTTCCTTCGGAAAAGTGTGATTTCCTTCAGGGTTCAGGGTCATTTCGACCCTTTTTTTATTAGCCCTGACACCTATCATAAAATAGGGAATGTGTTTTGTCTCTTCTTTTGGGGGGGGGGGGGGGGTTAAGTGTATCTCTTGTCCATTCATGAGGGATCCTTAACTCACATATGCAAATAAATAAAAAGTCACTGGGAGAAGTGTCTGTGACTGTCCTTTTTATCAATAAATTGAACATATCTCACTTTAGAAATAAAACTAATATTTTCTATGATTCTCAATAAATGTTTTAAATGGGAATATTTAATGCAGAAGTAACTAACTGTTTTCAGTCAGTCATGTCTGGGAATAACATTTGACGATTAAAATTATTCTGATCCTGATGTTACTGAATACGAGACGAGGCCCTCTCAAAGGCGAGCCCGGGCCCAGTTGGCCCATGCCTTAAGACGTCCCTGCACCTGGTCTATAATTCACAACAAACATAGAGACAACACGGTATTAAGTGCATTAGATTATATGAAACTATTCTCAAACTAGGAGATGGAGTGTACGTGATAGTGGGCAGATACAGTATATGTATGAGGATTAGTTTTTAATATATGTTTTCTCTTATTTCTGTTTTTTAATGCTATGATGTGAATTGCTTGATTCGTCTATTTGACTATAAGGAATCTTGTTACAATTAGGACTTTTAAAGAACTTATAATACAAGCATTCTTTTAACATAGTACTAAAGTACCATTAAGTGCCAGCAACATAAAATTAAATTTAGAATTTCGCTAACATTAATAACACTATGTGACTATTGAAGTGTTTTCCAAACAGGCTTTGAAATGAAAATGATTAACTCAAAAGTTAAAGGAAGCTACAGGATTTTTCTAAATAACTTTTCTAATAACTAACTAAAACTACTAGAAGCTACCTTTTGATTGAGGTATAACTCACTAAAAAGGAAAACGGACATTGTTTATAAAAGTTAAAAACCATAGGCAAAAAAATTACTTCTTTCTCCTAATTCGTTTTTTTAAAATTTTATTTTGTATTATCAAATTGAAAACTTTTAATTTCCCCAAATGCATATTAAATTTAAACATTATAAGATTAATCGTATTAGATATTTTCGTAAAGCAACTTTCAGAAAAATCCTTTTTGAGACACCTTTGTTAAGCATCGATCCACAGTGTGCTGTCAGTGTCGCTATTAAACAAAAAAGAACCCCTTTTTAATGCAATATTGTCGGCTCCACCACGAATTTTGTTATCAGATGAGGGATATTTGTAAAGAGTAGACATTTATGGACAATCGCAAACAACACACTGAGCACTAACATTCTATTTTTCTTAAACTATGCTGTACTATCGGGAAATCGGGATTTTATTTTTCAATAACTCTATTCAAAATTCTGCATATTTATTCGATTTTTTATACGTGTTATTTTGAGAAATCAATAAAAATTTTGCTTGATTGTTAGAACCATATACGTCCTGCTGCCGCCCTCTGTTTTGGCCACCCACGTGCGATGCATGCGCTGCACACCAGGATCGGCCCTGATTCTCTTCAAAAAATGTAATTATCTTTCGGACTATACTATGTTGTGAAGGAACCGAACTCCAACACTTGTTTCTAATTCTACATTACTTCGTATTATGCTAAATCTGAGACACAGCCAGAAGATCTAATAGACGACAGCCCATTAGAATGATACTCGCTCTTTTTGGCGTTTTGGCGCATTTTGAAGTGTTTTAAAATCTCGGTTATTGAAGAATTCCCGATGTTTAAAATTCTAAGATTCTGGCAGTCTTATCGGTAAATGTTTTTAGCCAAAATCTTCAAGTCCGAAAAATGGGGGATCGAGTTGTGTGTCGACTCTGTCCTCCTTTTCTTGGACCAAATAATGCACCAAAAGTTGGAGCGCATCTTGTTTAAAACTTTTTTTTACCCAATGGGCTGCGGATTGGTATTTTTACCATTGCAGACCTATTACATTCCCAAGAGCTAGTATCACTCTTTAGTGCGGCGCCGTATAGGCGGATACCAATCGCCACAGGTAATTTTGACGCCCAGTTTCCTCCATAGAGGGAGGCACTTGAGCTCTGACGATGCGAACTTGTACCAGGATTTAATTTTGCCAAGAGCGCCCAAGTCAAACAGACAGACACTCTAGGGATCTTTTACACGCCGTATAATCATACGACATGGCTGCTGTCGATTTTCTGCACCACGAAATTCCACCGACTTGGGCCGGGGTCGAACCGCAAGCTTGGGTGCAGAAGGCCAACCACGCCACCCAGCCGGCTGTTTAAAACTTTTATTCAAATAATACACAAAAATTGAACTCACCTGTTTCTTGAAAGTGTAGTTGATTGTCGTCTCAATCCCCTGGTTTTTCACGATACGCCAAGATTGGAATATGTTGGCTTTATGTCGTCTGAATGAGTTGGCTTATTGTCGTCTTTTTTCCCCAAGATACACACCAAGATTGGAATGATTCTTTTCTCAATCGCCTGTTTTTTTCCGATACACCAATACTGAAATGCATAAATTTCAGTTGTCACTAATCCCTGTTTTCAACACACGCCAAGATTGAAATGAGATGACGTGTTGTCGTCTTAATCCCCAGTTTTTTCAAAACATTAGTGTCTCAATCCCCTGTTTTTCAAAGCTCACCAAGATTGGAATGTATAAATTTCATTTGACCCATCTGAGGTCGAATGAAAAAATATTTGAGCAATACATTACATGCTCATCCATGAATAATATCAATTACACATAAAGAAAATAACGCAATTACCAACCTTGTAAATAAAATGCTGTGGGGACGTATCATAAAATGAGCGGGTCACGGTTCTCAACTAATTTTTCGACCGACTGTATTATCTTTAGTCTTATGGGATTTTCTATGTATTTCATCAAATTCTCTGTGATTAGCCAATCTAAGTTGAAGCTTATACTCACGGTCACACAATTTTTTAAATATTATTGCAGGGTTGACATCTACCCGATGTCTAGTTTTGGTGTAAATAATCTGTGAAAACTGAATAGACAAAGATGTGACATGCATAAAGCATTTAACAACGGACAATCTTCAAGTTCTACCGTAAAGCTTACTATGGGGACGCTGCAGTTAATTAGTACCCTTTTCTTCTTCCGGTTAATGCAAAATCGCCATTGCTGTGAGCTAAAAAATTAAAAAGGTATTTTAGAAAAAATATGCTGAAGAATTTGATGAATATACAATAAATTTTTAAGTAGAAGCAAAGCTGAGAAGCTAAAACACAGGAATAAAAAATTATGATGATTTCTACAATAGTTTTTGAAATATTTACTTCAGAAAATCTGTGCGTTAAGTTATACTTAATAATAATTAAACAGTCAACATAATAATATAATAAGTTGCATTCCTGTACTATTAAAACAATTATAAAGAGCATTGTTGTGAATGTTAAGAATTTCATATAATTTTAAATCCCGATTTTAACAGATTGATGCAGAAGAAAAAAACGAACTTCTAAAATACATGACTGCATCATGTTTCATGATGTTTTTCCTTCTGAATCTGAGCTTTTCAATGATGGAGCATCATTTTGGAGTTAAATTTTTAACATAAAAGGCGCAGTTGGAAATCCATTTTTGAGAGATTTAGCTACGTTTGCTTTAAAGCTTTACCCATAAGTAATGCCACTGTAGAAAGAGTATTTTGCAGAGTGACTTCGACAAAAGCAAAATTATGGAATCAAATGTGCCTTGAACTGTTAGATTCAATTCTACGAATCAAAATGATTTTAGAAGAAAGAGGGACTTGCTGCGTTGATTTCATTCCATCTCCACAAATGCTTTAGTATAATTCTGAAATCTATAAAACAGACACAGCAGACAATACTGAGCAGGAAGAATTTGAACGTATTTTAAATGAATTGAATAATTAAAGATTTTTATCGTATTTTAAATGAATTGAATAGTTAAAGATTTTTATCGTATTTTAAACGAATTAAATAGAAAAGAATTTTCATGTATTTTAAATGAATTAAATAATTTAAGTATTTTAACGTATTTTTTTAAAAAAGTTTTACAAAATTTAATAAATGATATTTATAAATTGCAAGTGAGAATCGTTTCGCTACTTTTTGCAACTTTTTCTCCTTCTTTGTGCTACTTTGCTGTGCAAATTTCTGGCAACACTGTTCCCAACATAAGTATCCAAACGTTCAATTCAAATTATATACAATTCAATTTTAAAAAGTCAAAATATACATTTTTTATTTGTTTTACGTCCTTAGTATTTCTGACAAGAATTTTCATAGTCTGCGCATTGTAATCTGCTTGGAGCCTGTCTGTCTCAACTCGCACTTGTCAGATCAACGGTTTCCTTCCCGGCGGCTTTTTTGAAAACTGATATTGGAGCTCAGTTTTCATATGTAGCTCAGAGAGAGAGAAAATATTATTTTGTGCGAAGTCGATATATTTATTTTTGATTTTTTCCCCTTCAGCTTTGTAAACATGCTTCATGGAAGAAAGAAAGGATCAATTCTACAATGGGTGAGAATATATTGAGTTTTGATTCATGAACATTAATTTTTGTTTGATCTTTTGACTCAATCCACCAAATTTTTTAACAAAGCGAAATATGTGTTCCAAACTAGTATTTTACCAAATTTTTTATGTAGATTTATTTCAAAATTCTGTTAGTAGACTTTCATTTTAACCGTGTGCTATTGACTACCTTTAGTGAATTTCAGCAAATTTTTGTTTTGTAGATGAAGTGGATTTTCAAAAACCGTGAAAAATTTATGGTGGGCAGTTAATATGAAAGTATCATTATAAATTTGTTGTGTTAATAATAAATTTTTAGGATATGTTCGGATGGGCACTTTTTAGTTAGTAAGATCTTGATTTTTTGTTTTAAGTAGAAGTAAAAACTGGAATTATGTTTAATAATTTTTTTTCCGAAAGTAAATTCTATGAGAATATATTTGGCACTCCTACTTTTTGTCATTTTCTTTATGATCTGGGTTGTTTCAATTTGCGGTTAATTAACATTACTGATCTTAACCAGCCATTTTTTTACTGCATATGTTTAAAATAAAGTCAAATTTTTTGTTGCACATAATTAAACAACAAACTTCATAGTATGTTCGTTTTGTTTAATGTCACACCCTATTGGAAACATTATATGAAACAAAGCACATGATTGCCTATTCAGCACTTATGACACATGCGAAATTAGAGTTGCCAACTTGACGAGTTATCTTGAACATTGGCGACTGTTATGATAATACATAAGAACCCAACATACTTTGTAGTATGATAAAATAGAAGCATTTTATTTTACCTTCAACATCATTTTTTATATTATAATTGTCGAACACGAAGAAGTACAAATGTTTGCTTTTTGAATGTACATTCTGTATGCAATGAAGAATGTTTCATATATCTTAAAAAAGTTTTCTCGCATACTTACAGAAATTTTTCGTGTTCATATTTTTTCAAACTATTGAGATCTTTTTGAGTGTGTATAGGGACCGTTTCAAGCATGGGTAGTACAAAGTTATATGTTGCTGTCAGAACACAGATATCTCTTTTTATATTCTCTTTCAATTTTTATTTCAGAGCAACAAATTGCTCCTTAAATGTTGATCTCTGTTTCTCATCAGAACAGGTCACTAATGTTTGAAATGTATTATGAATTTATTTTGAAATATATTGTGTTTTTCTATAATGTCAGTAAATTCAAGTCTAAACTTCTGAAGGTGAACTTATTTTTTGTATAAGGTAAATATTAAAAACATTACTGCATATTATTAGCCTTGTTGGAAACATCACAATGAAGGTATTTAAAGAGATGGGCATTCAATGAATGAATTAAAAGATACTTGATTTCATTTTAGCTTGGTGTGCTACTTGTACTTAATGCTTTGCGTATGCTATAACGAATTCCACCAATATCATAACAGCAAAATAAAACAACAAAAACGTATTCTTGTGTGTTTTATTTAGGAAAAGAAAACAATCAGTTGTCCCATTGTACCAATTTGGCTGTGGTGACCCAAGAACTTTTTTCAGGTATTTAAAAGTTAAACAATCGAATATTAATTTAGTTTTTGATATGGTAACTGTTACTTTTTATAGAACTTGGGTTTTTCTTGTCTTCTAGGACTGTTCTTTATGAAAATGTTTTGTCAATTTAAGAGGTTGCTTTATAAAATCATTACTGTTATAAAATGCACGAAAATTTGAAGTTTATAATCATTCCAAATTCTATAAGTTCCAAATTAAGATCATTATGGTGTGATTATGAGCCTCAAAATGTTATCTCGCATAATATCGTGTTCCCAGAAGTGATGTGGCCCTGACATGTGATCATGGTCCTGAATGGGTTAAGCCTTAAAAAGATTGTGAAAATTTAATCTGTCCTTAAATTACTGTAAAATCCAGCACTTATAACACAAAAGATAAGATAAAAATTTAAGGCTTGTGTTTTATGCCAGATATAAAAATTATAGATTTAAAAATAATAAAAAAAATGGTGAGCATTAAAAGAAATTAAGACTTCTGCATATATCGATCTGCTATTTATTTAAAAGAAATGCCATACCTTATGAAATTAAAGATATTTACTTCTAGAAGTACAGCGTTTTTTTTTCAAAAGCCTGGGATAATACCTTGATTAAATGACTTCAAAGTATCAGATCATTCCGACCTAAAAGTTAGAAATTTCAGCTTGAATGCATAGGTGTGTGCTATACACTGGATTCTACGGTATTTTTTTAAAAAGTGGTGCTGCACTTTTGATGTAAAAAGTGAAAAATAAGGAACTTCAAATTCTGTTGTTGTCAAACAAGCTATTTTCCCATGCTGATTTTATTACTATGAAGATTGTTTTTGAAATTTGCTAAACTCCTTCTCTTTTGAATCTCGGAGTTACATTTTTCTATTTTATATTATGTATCAATTTTTACTCTTTTTTTTTTCTCTGTTTGTATATACATATTACTAATAACTTATTTGTTTTTCAGTATAATACTCTTAATGAGGGGGATGTCACTTCTTTAGTACAGTTTACTGATGGATCTCTTTTTTATGATATTGTTACTTCTGTGTAAGTTTCTGATTTTGTATCTATTTAAACTTTTAGTTTCTAATTTTGATGTTAAAATACTTTGCAGTTTAATTTTTATTTTTATAGATTAAGAAGTAGTTTAATGCAATGTATTAAATTTGTGTTATTAGTGTATTTCTAATTCTCTAAAATGTGTTTATGTGTTAATCTTATAGTTTTGTGCTAAGCTGTTATTATTATTGGTTATCAATTAGTCAATTTTGTTTATGGAAAAGTATTGAAAATAGTATTGAATAAAATTTACATCTAAAGTAATTTGCATTAACCATTTGAGTGTGGTAAAGTGAAGCCAAAAATGCGATGCACGATCACACTGCTGTTGTTTAGTATAATTTTTGTATCCCTTGAGAGCAGTTGTATTAATATTAATTGCAGTTTGTATTAATTTCATTCAATTGTGGTTTTTAATGGTAAGAATTAAAATAAAACACAGTAGTTTGCAATAAGGCGTTAGAGCTGTGGATTGTGGTGCAGTAGAAAAAGAGCCATTGTAAAAGATGGGTATCGTTTGACTAATTTTTTTTAAATCAGCACCAAATCTAGAAGAAAAGAGCTGGTTGTCACAAAATTTTTTTATTTGTACAAAAAAAAAACTGTATTAAAACAATTAACTTATTTTTTTCAACTGTACCACCATCCACAGCTATAGAAATATTACTGCTTTAACACTGTGTTTTTTTAATTTTTTCGTAGTAAAAAAGAAATTGAAATTGTTTTCATTTTTTAACAAGTGTTAAACTGATCAATACAAAAACCACCATGCCAAGTTTTGATTTATTTGAAAGCAACTATGATATGAGAAGTGAGGTACTTGCATATTATCACAACAATTACCAATGTTCAAGATAACTTGCCAAGTTGGTAACCCCAATTTCACATTTGTCATATGGGCTAAATTGGCAATTGTGGGCTTTATTTCATATTACGTTGCCAATAGGTTGCGATAATATACAAGTACCAGAAATGATAATGAAGAGTGTAGTTACGACTTTGAAATGTACTTATTAATTTCCAAAAAAAAAAGTTTGCGTGTTTCACTGCACATTTTTAGCATATACATGAGAAAATTTTTCAGAAATTTAATGATATAACTTTTTATTTACCTGTCAAATGATTACAATTGGAATGAAATGTGATTTTTAGCCTCAAGTATAATATTTATATAAATATAACCATTAAATATGAATATTTATGTGCTTGGAATGTTTAGTAAATAAGATTTTAGGAGACAAAAAGCAGGAATATATGTGATCTATTGAGTGAAAATATTATCAGGTATTTTTATGTTCACTCAATATCGTTCTTTGCCAATACTAAGAATATGAGTTTAACATGTAGTACTTGTATATTATACTATTGGCCAATTTCATCAAATCAAAAATGCTACCATGTGTTACAAAATGTAGACAACAGTGAAAAGTCTTGCACACACATGTTTAAGTACTAGAATCTTGTTTGTAAATAAGGTAAATCGGAGGAAGTTGCCACATTTAAGGATTTTCGATTAGTACATTGAAAATTGAAATGACAAGACCATGAAAAAATACACTTTATTTTTCAATATTTAATTGGTTATGTATACAAGTTAATTTTCTTCTTAGTATGTAAATTAATGTTAAAGAAATTCATTTAATTGTGGCCTGTTTCCCCATATGTAGGAGAAGATGCCACCAGTCATGGATTAAGATACAACAAAACCACAGTAAATAAAAAGTAAAGCAAACATTACAAAATTAAATATGAAGTAAAAAAAACTACAGAAAAAAAATTAATTTCTTTCATAAGTAGCTTGTTAAAAATAATAACAGTAGAGAACATGATAGCCTACATAACATTTAACTCAATTTAAATGATTATAGTTGCATTCAATCTACTGAATCCAGTCACACTTGGGACCTTTTTTAGCATAAAAGTACCCTTTATTCACAGCACAAAAATCGTCATTGTTATCCTCATCAAAACTGTCACCATTAGTATCTAGAGGAATTTCTTCACTTGAGGATGAAGAATGAGAAATTTCTTCGAAGGTTTCTTGTATTTGTTTTGACCTGACCTGCCTTTTCTTGCATAGTTGCTCTCCTCTCTGATTGAGTCAAGTATTCTGAAGTTAGTTTTTTATGCCCTGTTGGTTTGTGTTTTTTTGATCAGAGGAATAAGGCTGTGCTCCCGTGTTCTGCGCTGGTGGAGGCAACCAGTGGTGAAAGACCACTTATCATTAATTGCATTTAAGTATTATTATTAATAATAATTATTATTAATTGCATTTATATTTTATGATAGTATACAGTGTTACAAAATATAAAAAAAAATTATAGATCATTAATTTCTGTATCAAGTTGCATCTTCCTCCAAGTATAGAGGGAAAATGGCACACACGCTTACAGTAGGATGTCATTTAGGCGAAACAATTGAAAACGGATACCATTTGGATACGTGAATGTTCAGATAACCCAAAACCGAATGCGATCTATGCAGTATATGAAACCGGACACTATATGAATATTGAAAATCATCATATGCAGGGAACGTGCTTAAGGAAAAAGCAAAATAGATGCAAAATGTCACAATTTTACCTTTATTGTGGAAAATAATTACTTATTTTTCGCTGTATCATTGTACCCTTTCGTTTTTTCACTGCAAAGTCTCTGATTCTCTTGAGCAACAGTAGTTGAGTAGGACAGCACTCTGGCTGTTGTTCATACCACTCCATAGCTGTCTCTAATGCAGAAAAAGCGTCAGCACTGATGGACTCTTCCTACTTTCGTTTTTGTTGCCCTCGTCTTCATCCGTTTCATCATCGACAGGGTCGGGTTCTTTTTGCACGAAAGTCACAATCTCGTCATGATTTAGCACTTGAAATCCACTGTTTTCTGCATTGCATGCCATCCATGTTTCTACATGAACAAAACTCAACAAAAGAACACATATACACCCCCTCACTTTTAAACAAACTGACCTAATATTCCGTGCAGATGTTTACCTTATCACACAACTGAAATTCCCCAAATATCCCTCACCTTAGGTTCTCCTGTCACTTTTGACCTCACGCGAAACAACGGTTGAGCATTGCACTGTTCGAAAATGTATCCGGACTTTGGTCCGGATGTTTGACGCTCCGAATAATAAATGTTTGGATAAACAACGCTCTACTGTATTTCCTTATTTGCTACAGTGTTATTGCTGCCTGTACATGCCTTGTACGTGTAACATAATGCATAACTCACTTTTATAGCTTATATCTTATTTAAAATTAGAAGAATGTTTATGAACTTTAAATATGAGGAACAGGATATTATAAATGCTCTTGAAATCCAAAAGTAACAATTATTAAAGACGATTAATTCCAATAAATTCAAAGGCCACACTTAATGTCGGACCAGACTCTTCACACAAGTTTCCCAGTATTGCTATCTATCGACGTATAAAAGTACTATTAACAAACTGGCATCTTTCCCCGAATCACCTTAATAGCATTGTTTATAATTTGTTATATTGGTATTTACCAATAGGTTTTTATAATTTGTATTATTGGGGGCACCCTATTGGTGACATTATATGGAACAAAGCACATGGTTGCCAATTCATCACTTATGACATATAGGAAATTGGGGTTACCAAATTAGCAATTTATTAATAGAGTTGGTGATTGTTGTGATAATACGTATGAACCGTAATATTAATCTCTTATTTTGTTGTGAAAATGGTTAAAATTTTGAGTCTTATTTTCTATGGAAGTGAATGCAGTGGAATATTTTAAAAAATATGTGTCTAATATACAAGTATCCAAGATTGGTGGCTTAAGAAAACAAAACACATCACTATATGACAGTATGAAGATTTGTGCTTATCCCAATTAGTTGGTGTTATCTGCATAAAGATGACTTGTTTATTGTGATTTTGAATGGAGTTATGATATTTTGACAGCTTGAATAGTGTAATTGTTATTAGATCCTTAATTTATTTCAAGAGGGTGTTTGTCTCATTGGTCACTCAGCAATGCCATATTGGTATTCAGTTTGAACCAAAACTCAGTTTCATAGGTCCAAGATTTCAGGTGAATTTAATAGGCAAAGGTTTATGGGGTTGTTTTTGATAATTGTCTTGTCTCAGTAAATGATTCCCTTATCTGGAAATAATTCAATGGCATCTTTTTAAATACTCACAAATTGGCTAATTTTGTTCCACTAGACCAGTTGTAGTCAGCCTTTAGAACTTTGTGGACTACTATATGTATTTTTTTTTCTTGATTAAGGGACCACTAATATAAGTGACCATCAGATAGTGGAGCACTATAACTATCTTGTCATTTACTTACGTCTATTTACATTTTCATATCGCTGAAAAGAACTTAAGGAAAGCAAAAACAAACAGGCAATGCAAAGCAATATCAACAAAGTAAAGTGCCATAGAGTTGCCTTTCACCCCTAAGTGCTTCGTCTATGTGTTTTTTAAGAATGTAGCCCCCCCCCCCCGTAATAGAGGACTATGCATGCCACTGTGCTAGATATACCACAAAAGTAGCTGAAAATTAATCCATATTCTATAATGTGTTTTGATATGTGTCATTTTTTAAACTAAATCTTTATAAAAATCTAAATGTTTATATTCTTATATATTATAATTATTGTACTTTAAAATGTGAATTTTTCTTTAGACCACCGGTTGGTGACCACTGCACTAGTCAATTGTTCCTAAAAAAATGCTATGAAATGAATGGAATTAAAAATATAAATTGAAATGAAAATCAAAATCACAAGTGGCAATATTTGTCATTGTTGACACCTTTCTATAAATGGACACAATAGAAGTTGTTATACTTTGTTTTGGTTATATTTAATTGTTATGAGGTTGACATCCATCCATTTGTATTTATACTTGTGTCCAAAATTAAGGTTGCAAACATACAATTTACAAAAACTGAGGAACTATTTGCTATGTTGCCATGAAATTTGGCACAGATGTATTACAGTGGGAGAAAGAATATTGTATATATAACACAACCATATAGAGAAGATTTTAATTTTGGATTAAGATACAGGATATATCAAAAAGTGTGAAATCATGAATCAGAGATAAAGCTTTTAACTCGTTAAAAGTCTAATTTGAAGTGTGACCACCCTGCACTGGTACACAAGCTTCGTAACGAGCTGTCATACTGTTTATGAGGTTGTCAGTAAATATTGGTGGCTACAAAGCCCATTTTTCTAAAAGCACGACTTTTGACTCGTAGGGGTCTTAGAGGGGAAGGGGGTGCTATGCTGAGGAATGGCTTTTCCTAGACCATCCCAAATATGTTCAATAGGATTTAGATCCGGAGACGTCGATGGTCAATCTATATGGTGTGTATTCCCTCCCTAATGTAATTCATCAGAGCAATGTGAGCTCTTTGTGGCATTACATTTTCTTCCTTAAAAATTTATTCCAGGCCCATAGCAGCCAGAAAAGCCTCTTAGCTTTCCAGGATCTCATCCATATATTGCTCAGTCCACAGTACTCGCATCAAAAACGTACGTACAGGGGTATACGATTGCTCAACATTCTGCCACCACACACAAGGTCTTTGCCACCAAATCTGCCAATTTTTGTTATGTAAACAGGATGAAAGCAAGCTGCTCTTTTTCTCCAGATGAAGACTCTATGAGAATCACTTTGTTTGAGGAATCTCGACTCATGACAAAACACATCCTCATTCTTGTGGTGTCTATGACTGATTTTTTCAGCTCCACAACATCCTATTTTTCCTGTTGGATGCAGTTAAAGAGACGTATAAGACTAAAGGACAGTCAGTCTCTGCAAGACAGCTGTAGACTGTTTGCCTGGAAATTCTTCTTTCAGATACAGCAGCAAGGTCACGAGCAAGCTGAGGAGCCGCTGTCCACTATGTTGTCATGCACTTAAAGCCAAGTAAAGATCTTGTGCAGACATTGATGCTCTGTGGTGACCTTGTCTGACCTTCCTGGTGACAGTACCACTTGATTGGAATTGATTCCACAGCTGGCAGACCACTTTTTTTTTGAACCATTTGAAACTGTAGAGCCACCCTCTGCTTGAGACTGGCCAGCTTCAAGTCTGCCAACGGCTCTCCATCTCAAGGAATCATCTAAACGATTAGAAGACCTCACTGTATGCTAACATGCTATGCAATATTCACAAAACTGCTGGAAAGAATTGTATATGCTTAAATGGTCTCAATCCAGTAATTCTGAAAAAACTAACATTAAACAACATCTTTTCATAAACTGAAGGCTCTGATATTGTACTACCCATTCTTCACATTAAATAAAATAAAATTCTACCAGTTTTTCTGAAGGCAATTTAAAAATATGACAAAAACATGTTTGTGATCTTAATTTTGGACATGTAGTTTAACAAAAATTAAAAGAAAATTAATTTTAATGGAGAATGATTAAAAGGATATTTAAATATCATTTTTTTTTTCATGAATAAAATGTAATTTATAACCATTTATCACAATTTTTATGTATGTATACATCTTAAAATTAGAAGAATTAATCAATTTTAGATATAGGCTAAATCATTTTATGCTTGTTATTTTTTTAGACAGATTTTTTATTTTATTCTCCCTTATATATATATATCAAAACATTTCTGCTCAAATGAAAATTTTCTATAAGAAGAAAAATAACAGGGAAGTAAAAATAAGTTAAATGAATATTTAATAAATATATATAGGTTTTTAATTTAAGCTATATTTATTTACTGCTAATTAGTGACTGTTATCAATGAAATTCAGAATTTCATGTAATATATGAATATTTTATTAAATTGAAATTTATTTTTAAAAAAGTTCATGGGTTTGTGGGGAAGTAATCCACATACTCATTTAAATCACACACCAATTTAGACAAGCTAAGTAAGTTTATTGAATTAATATCAATATATATACAAAACTATTACTATATAAATAGTGGTAACTATTGAATACATATCAACATATATACACAACTACTAAAGTTAAAATGGTGGTGACTATTTACAATATAATAAATTATTGTAGAATGGCAGTGCTACCTACAAGTAATAAATGAGTGGTGGTGCCAAATCTCTTAAAGTTTATTATTAATTCATAGATATATAGGGAAACATTAACCAATCATTATCAGTTAATTTAAATTAAAAATTTTACTGTTCTGAATCCATTATATAAAGATTCCTTCTTTGTAGAAATTTTACGTATTCTGCTAAAGAAAATGATGCAAACGCTAAAGCTGCTCCTACTGATTCCATGGAACCTATGGATGTTAATGTTGAACAAATTAATACTGTTAACGAAGAAACTGTTGAAACAGGACAGTCTGTATCCCAAAATGCTGTTAGTGATTCCCCAGAAGTGGAAGAAAATGGAAATATTGATTCGAAAAAAAAGTATGATTCAGTGAAAAATTGTATTGATGGTAAGTAATACTTGCTATTTTAATTGAATGGGTTGCATTTAGTAAGGGTTACATAGGTACTTGAAGTTTGTTAATATTTTCTATTTTGATTGTTACTATTTCACAAAAAAGTTTTGACATGAAGAATTAGAAAAAAAAATCTACACTGTATTAAAATTGGAAAGCAAACGCATGTATGTATCTAACTATGTGTGTCTATCTTCTCACAAAGCACACCACGCAAAAACTCACCAAAAGTGTCTATTGAACTACCTTTTTTTAAAAAAAGGTAGTTCAATAGACACCAAATGGTACCAAAAGATCGGGAATGATCCGAGGAAGCCATTTTGACCATTTATATTCTGATATTGCTATTAGTTAAAAAGATCTTAAAGATCTTAAAATGCATAATTGTTTTATCTCTGTGTTTATTCCTCTAATATCCTTCAACGCCATTAAAGAACCTCGGTGAGTGAAGTTCCGAATATTTTATGTTTTTAAGTAAACAATCTAATTGTTTCTTTCAAACTCAGACAAAAAATAATTGCACAATCGGATAGATCATTTATTTAACCACAATACGGTATAATATTTTTTTTACAAAATAATGATATTTTCTATTTTTTACTATTTTTTTCAAAAATGAGTGAAAACGTGTGTTTTTATGAAAATGATTTTTAAATTTATTTTCGTTTTATTAAAACGATGTTCGTCGTATGAATTTATTTTCGTTTTATTAAAACGATGTTATACTCTAAATAAGTTCATGCCTTTCTTTTTTAGAACCGGTCATTTAAAAAATAAAATGCCATAAACCTTTTTTTACGATTTTTCAAAAAATACTCAAAATTTTAATTCAACATTTAACAACTTCATCATTTATTAAGATAATCGCACATAACTTTTTTTCATTTGTAGACCATTATTATCCATAATCAATGTGAAGATTGAAAAATATGCTTAAAAATTATGGATTTAAAAAAAGTTTTTGTTTGTTAGTCTAATACACTTTTTACGAGAATAAATTTTTGCAGTATTTCTTTTTACATTTTTTAATTAAAAATTACTGTTGTTTGCGATCACTGTGTGAAATTTGGAAACCTGATCTCAAAAATTAACCCCTCAAAAAAAAATTAAAAACTTTGATAAAAAACACGATTTACAGTAAGCCAAGACTTGGTGTCGAAAACCAGTTTGACGCCCACAGACTATCTGTTCCACCTTGCACTTCATGTCTGCAAATAGGGCTACACTAGAAAAGATGGTGCCTATAAATAATCATATCACTAAATTTGGCAAGTAAAAAAAATGCTAGTGAAAAATTTATTTTTGTTTGATTTTCTCTGTACATAGTCTTAATGCAAAGAATTCATTTTAAAATCTGTTTATAAAACAAAAATTTCTATATTTGTGAAAAATTTAATTGCTTTTATTCTGTTATCATTATTTTAAACAAGTTTATTTAAAATACATTTAAATGTATTGATTTAAATGAATATCTTTTTTTAAGTAAAGCAGTATTGTTTTCTGTAAATCGTATATCGAAATTTTTCAATTGTTATGTGTGGTTTTCTCATAATTATGACAAATAAACCATCTGAACAACAAAAATTAATTTTTACTCTTCTAAATCAGTGATTTAATAAATTAAATACACAAACTTTTTTTACTCTTTTTCAAAAAATATTCGCAATTTTAGTTCAACGTTCAATTAACGTGTAAAATTTTATAATTTTAAAAATTTCTACTTGAAATCACAGATTTTATTTTTGATTAAAATAAAAATTGAATCCTTTTTGATTTTAGAGACACATGCTATACTTTCAACAATTTAATAAATGCTCGGTCGTTTATGAGAAATAAAGACCTCCGTTTTGTGAACAAAATGATTTCTTTTAGGCAATTTAAAAAAAATAGCTGTTAACTATTTTAATAAATGAAAAACATGTTCTGGATTTAAATTTTAACAGACCAAGGTATAAACTAATTGATCCATCATTCATTAAGTTTTCTTTTAACAAATGCATTTTTAGATTGGATTATCTCAACCTTTTATTTTAAAGGTCTTTTAAACTTATTTACCCTGCACTTCGTGGCTCGCTCGGCATAGCGCTCGATTTTGACGTTATCTGGGTTCTAAACAATATAATCTCTTAAATTTTATGATTTTTTCCCCATGATATGGGGTTTTTTTTACAAAATTATCATAAATTTCCTGTTTTATGATTTCTTCTAAAATAAATCAATATTGATGTGTTTAGATGAAAATTATTTTTAAAAAATAAAAAGGTGAACACTTTTTTTTAACGAATTTTAAAAAAAACTATGTATTCTAAAACTATTCTATGTAACTCTAAAATGTATTAATATCGATGCGTTTAAATGGAAATTATTTTTAAAAAGTTCATACTTTGATCTTTCAGAATCAGTGATTTAAAAAATAAAAAGCTGAAAACTTTTTTTTGTGAATTTTAAAAAATATTCCAAATATTTAAATCAAACATTTAATAATTTCTTCATTTTTTAAGATAATTGCATGAAACTTTTTTCCTGTGTGTTGAACATTTCAAAAAATCCTCACAATTTTACTGCAACATTTAAGATAAAAGTGAAATTTTGTAATTTAAAAAATTTGTACTTTTCTGTCTTTTTTCAACATACAATTATTTTAAAAAAAGGTACATTTTCGTTTCCGGGGGCTAAAAAATTGCAACAAAAGAATTACAAAAGTGAGTGAGCGAATACTAAAGTGCAGTGTTAACCTACTTGAGGGTTTTTGGGAACTGATCTTGAAAATTTCAACCATGATCAAGTGACGAGGACGACACCTGAGCTTTCACCCATCTCTCCTAACTATCACACCACACCAACTGAAGGACATTTCAGCTCTCAACAGATTCAATGTGCATTGCTCCTTTTAACTGTGGGTCTTCAGCAGTAGCCAAAATTGCCAAAGGGCAGTAATAATTAATTGTAGGAAACCACCACGAATTCTAGATTTTGAGTGCCTACGGAGCATAAGCGGAAAAATAAATTTGGCAAACTTACTTCCCTCTTCTTTTTTTGCCACTGAAATGGATATCAATAAACGAGGTTTTTCTTTTACAACAATTTTTTTCAGCAAACGGTATGTCACAATTAATTGCTAAATGAACATTTTTAGTCAATTTTATTTTTTCAAATCTTAAGAAGTAAATTATTGTTACACTAATGAATATGTTAGTTTTGTATAATATACTTTTTTCCCTGTCAGATAGGTGTTTCAATGATTTACTTAACACAGCGTGGAATGAAGAACTATAAATTTAATATAAAATGCGCTAAAATGTTTTTTTCAGTTAGTTCAAACTTATATCTAGGCTTTCACTTATAGTGTTTTTTTTCCCTTTACACTTTTATATGTTTAATCAAACATTCAAACTTTCAGAAAAAAAGCATTACTTTCAAGAGCTATTTGTGACATTCTTCTTATTCATTATTTATAGATAATGGATTTAAATTAATATAATTTTTTAAAACCAAAGGGCATTTCCATTATTTCATTATTACATTAATTATTTCTGAATAAAAAATTGCCTAGTCTATTATTTTGGATAAAAATACATTTTAAAGTCATTTTGAAGCTAACTATATGTAACAATTGATTGATTAATGAAAATCTGAAATCTGTTTTATTATCTTATATTCTTAGAAACTAACTGAAAAAATGATTTCGGATTTTTTTTTCTTAGCATCAAAATGCACGTTATTTTCCTTGCTTTAAATCAATATTTTTAACATTAAATGCGTATTGTTTTTTATAAGTCATTGATCGAAATTTAAAGATAAATCTTTATCTGTGGGAGGGGGGAGAGGGAAAATAGTTCTACACCTAAAAAAGGCCACTGTAATGCTGGGCTATATAGAGAGAGAAAAAACGTGTCTGAGATCGGGAAGATGTGGAAGAAATTTCGAAAAAGGGAATTTTAAAGGACGTTAATTTAGAAATCACACACACATGCGAAAATTTTGACCCTGATAAAGCATTGAATTTCTATATGTGGCAATATGTTATGCATTGGAATATGTCCGTGCAATTCCGGGTTAAATGAAGGAAAAAGAAACATGTCTCACTATGAAAAGAAGTGAAAAATTTCAAAAAAGGGAATTTTAATGACATAGTTATAGAAATCACTCACATTGCATGCGCACACACTCACAGAAGTGCTATTGTCCTGAGAGAAACAGGAAATTCAAATGGGGATTAAGTTATTCACTCGGTAAAAGCCCATGCAACGCCGGGCTAAGCGGAGAGGAAAGGAACAAAGAAGACAAAGTAATTTCAAAAAGGAATATTGGAATTGCTGATTTTTTGAAGAGACGGGAAAATGTTAAACGAGAAAGCCATGCCATGCACTCACATTGTACGCGTACACACCCACACAAAAGGGTGGCGTCATGAATAAAGAAGAAAATTAACTTGTGGATTAAGTTATACACTCAGTAAAAGCCTGTGCAATGTCGGGCCATGCAGCTAGTTGTTAATAAAAATGTGTAGGTACATTAACCTTTCTGACTCATTTAAGAATTATTTATTTGATAGAAAATTTGCCTACGGAGCATGAGCGGAAAAATAAATTTGGCAAACTTATTCCCCTCTTCTTTTTTTGCCACTGAAATGGATATCAATAAGCAAGGTTTTTTCTTTTACAACAAGGTTTTTATTAACCTTTCTGACTCATTTAAGAATTTTTTATTTGATAGAAAATTTGGTGAAGTGTGCATTAAAAGTTCACAATGCAGCAGTTTGAAAAGTTATCTTTCTCTCTCATTTACATATATTTTTATATAATCTTAATAACACTAATTGAACTAGCAAAGAAAAGTGAATGGATCTTGGAGAAAGCGTATGTTTTTTAATTAGTTCAAAAATTTTTTTTAGGAACTGGTGGCTGAAGTATAAAACATGTGGTCTTTCTATGATTTCAACATATATTTTTTTTTAGAAAATACAGTACTGTACAGTTCAGTACTTTTTGAGAAAGGAAAAATCTAATAATTGTTTTTAACTCCTTAACTATCTATTAAAAGTTATGTGATACCACTAGCATAGCTAGCCCTAAGAGGGCCTTATATCAAGGTACTTTGAAGACACTTTTCTGGGATGTCTTAATTTTTTACGACTTTTTGCTTAGACATTTTGGGGCTCCTGAAGTGAGGGGGAGGGAATGTATCATTGATATGGCAGTAGCTATGCCCCTCTGCGATACATTTCCCAATGTCATTGTTTTTCACATGGGTGTGTGTATGCAATGTGTGTGTGGGGGGGGCATTAAATAAGCAAATTTTTCTCTGATATAAGTAAATCCTTTGCAAAAACTCAAGGTCATTTTTTTCATCCCAAAGTCTTTCAGAATAGCTTTACTGGTAGCAGTACAAAGTAAGTGATCGTATTTTGGAAAGACATATATGTATATGTCCAGAGCATTTCACACTTGGGTTGAGTAAGACATTTATATATACCAATGGGCAGTTAAGGGGTATTTTTTTAAACAAACTTTTTGGCATATAAATTGAAAATAAGAAACACCTAAAACGTGAAATTTGTGTAAATTTTTAGTTGTGTGATATCTTGGTTATTGATGCACTTTTCCTTTTCTTACAGATATTTTCCAAGTGGATAGTACCTCACTTATCAACTATTTGGAATGCTTGAAAGGCAACGAATTAGAACTTGCCAAAGTTGCTGTTTTCCTGCTCACGGCTCTTGTGCAGAATCTTCTGTCTACAAATATGGAGTTGACTAAACCTCTAACTCAGTTGGATAGTCAGGTACAAGAAGATATTCAAGAGTTTCTTTCCTTTGTTCTCACAGACCGGAGTCAGGATGATGGGCCCATAAAAAAATCTGAATTCCACAAGCTTCTTAGTCGATCAGTTGGTTAGTATTTACATTAATTGTTTTCAGATTTTTTACATGCCACATATTATGTGGCATGTAACGCCATATTTTGTCATACAAAGATTTTTCCTAATTTGCTATGTCTTTCCTTTACAGTCCCTAATTTTACATCAATAGAAAAAATCAAAGTACTTATCAAATCATATTTTCTAAACTCTTGCGCTAAAGTTGTACTTATCATCCATTATAATTATTACTAGCTTTCATGGCCCGGCGTTGCACGGGCTTATACCGAGGGTATAACTTAATCCCCATGTTAATTTCCTCCTTTCTTTCTGACGCCAACACTTTTGTGTGTGGTTTTGACGCGTACGATGTGAGTGCATGACCCGTGAGTGCGTGTCATGGCTTTGTCGCTTAACATTTTCCCTTCTCTTCACAAATTCAACACTTCCAATATTATTTTTCGAAATTACTTTGATTTCTTTGTTTCTTTCCTCTCCGCTTAGCCCGGCGTTGCACGGGCTTTTACCGAGTGAATAACTTCATCCCCATGGAAATTTCGTGTTTCCCTCAGGCCGATAGCTCTTATGTGTGCGATGTGAGTGATTTCTTTAACTATGTCATTAAGACTCCCTTTTTCGAAATTTGTTCTTGCGTTGGTGTGGTGTTCTAATTATTAGAGATGGGTGAAAGCGCAGGTGTCGTCCTCGTCACTTGACCATGGTTGAAAATTTCGAGGTCCATCGCCAATAACCCTCGAATAGGCGAACAGTGCGAATCAAAAATCACTCACTCAGTTTTCAGTTCTTTCGTTGCAATTTTTTAGTCCCCGGAAACGAAAATGTAGCCTTTTTAAAGATAGTTGTATGTTGAAAAAAGACAGAAAAGTAGAAATTTTTCAAATTTCACTACTATTTTAAATATTGAAGTAAAATTGTGAGGATTTTTTGAAATATTCGACACACGGGAAAAATGTTTCATGCAATTATCTTTATAAAAGAAGAAATTATTAAATGATTGTTTTAAGTATTTTGAGTGTTTTATTAAAATTTGTTTCGAATGCATAACATACTGCCATGGAAATTCACCTTCCTTTATCAAAGTTCCTGGTATGTGTGTGATTCCTTTATATAAACGTCACTACAATTCCCTTTTTCGAAAAAAAAAATATCTTCCAGATCTTACTAATGTCAAACATGTTTCAGTTCTCTTTCTACTGCATTGTGTTACAGTGGCTTATTTGAGTGTAGAACTATTTTCCCCCTGACTCTCCCCTCAGATATAAGATTTATCTTCAAGTTTCTATTCATGACATGTCGAAAACAATATTGCTTTAGTAAAAAAATAATAAATTTAAACAATAAAAGAAAACTATTTTGATGCTTGAGTAAAAAAAAAGTCATCATTTTTTAATAATAGATAATTTTTAGGAATCTAAAATAATAAAATAATTTTCAGGTTTTCATTAATCAATCAATCGCTACTTACAGTTAGCTTAAAAATGTCTCTAGAACGTACTGATTGGAAGGAAATCCAAACTCTCTTTAAATAACCGGATATTTATTTACAAAACCTATCTTCGCCCCATCTTAACGTATACATGCCCCATTTGGGGATCTGCCAGTAACACACAATTAAATGATATTCAAAGACTTCATAATAAACAGGTACATCCCAAGATCTGTTCTCCACGAAGAACTTTGTGTTGAACCCATCCACACCCTAATAGCGAATCTTTCCTCAACTTTCCATTCTGCAACTTTCCATTCTGCAATCATGACAACCCAACGATTAGCTCTCAATCTAACTTCATGAACCAGCCTCACCTCATGTACCGTTTGCCTCATAGTGCAACGAAGATACTACCTGATTTCTAAGAATTCCACCCCCCCCCCATGCTGTTAAACGTAACGAAAACCCCCTTTTCGGATTGAAGAACGAAACGAAAAAGTTGTTTTGCGTTTCTACGGAAACAATGTTCCTCCTCCCCCCACCACCTCCTGACCGCCGAAGCTAGTTTTAGCTTAGGCGAACCTATCATTCTCACTTTATTTTACATACATTATCTCTTAGGTATACTGTGTAACTGAAGTAGAAGCCTAGCTACCGCTAGGCTGGCACTGAGGACAAATATTTATTCCAGGCTCTAGAACGTATTTTTATCCAAAATAATAGCCGTTATACCTTTTATTAACAAATAATTAATTTAATAAGGAAATAATAGAAATATTCATTTGATTTTAAAAAATATATTAATTTAAATCCACATTATCTATAAATAATAATAAAAAAATTCTACAGATAGCTCTTGAAACGTTTGGATGTTTGATTAAACATATGTAACTGCTAAGAAAAACACTATGTAAAAAACCTAGTTATAAGTACACATTCACTGAAAAAAATCATTCAAAAAGAAAATAATACTATCTGATAAAAACATTTAATTTTTTTAGTTTTTTCCCGGAAACGAAACTGTAGCATTTTTAAAAATAGTTGTATGCTGAAAAAAGAACAGAAAGTATAAATTTTTCAAATTGCAAAATTTCACTACTATTTTAATTCTTGAAGTAAAATTGTGAGAATTTTATGAAATATTTGACACGGGGGGGGGGAAGTTTCATGCAATTACGCATTATTTTAAAGTAAACTATAAGTTTTATGAAAGAGAACAAAAATTACAATACTGATAAATATTTTAAATGAATCTCAGAAATGCATTGAATGCATTTTAATTTTAAAAAAATATATTAATTTAAATCCATTATCAATAAATACTAATAAAAAAAATTCTACAGATAGCTCTTGAAACATTTGGATGTTTAATTAAACATATATTAGTGTTAAAAATCCACTTTTGGGGGAAAACCTAGTTATATGCTAACATTCACTGAAAAAAACATTAAAAAAAAAAAGAATACTATTTGATAAAAACATTAAATTTTTTAATTTTAATTTTATAGTTTTTCATTCCACTCTGTGTTAAAATTATTTAAACACGTATCTGCGGAAAAAATTATATTATACAAAACTAACTTATTAATTATTTTTAATAAAATTGATTAAAAATGCTCATTTAGCAATTAATTGTGACATAGTTTTCGGCATTTTACTTTTTTAATCACTGTTTCTAAATATCAATAAACTTTTTAAAAATCATTTTCTTTTAAATTCATCGATATTTATAAAATACAAAACTATAACTTATTAATATTTTTACATTAAAATTGATTAAAAATATTCATTTAGCAATTAATTGTGACATTCCGTTTGCTTAAATAATGGCAGCACTGAAAATTTACGTGGGAAAAATAAACAGAAATGAAAGCTTCTTGTTAGGAATTGTTGAAAAAGATAGAAATTACTTTGAATGATTAAAAATCAGAAAAAAACCTTTTTTAAGGCAAAAAAAAAAATGAAAAGTACATTAAAATAACAGAGGATCATGTTAAAATAAGTATTTATCAGTAAAATTAATTTACGTGGGAAAAATAAGCAGAAACGAACAAAATGAAATTCGCTAGATTCGAACCCAGACATAAGAAAGAATTAAGATACTTTGCGAAAGCGGCGCGTTAGACAACCACACCACGCAGATTAGTAGCAGAAAAGAAAATAGGCAATAATAATGAATGGTCGGTTCAAATTGAATTTAATTTTTAATTGAGGGGATCCATAGGATATTCACATAACGATTGAAAGATTTCAATTGAAGATTACATTTAAATGTATTGCAAAAAATTTATTGATTTTTGATAAAAAAAGCACATATTAATAAAGAATATATAATACAAACATAGCTTTTTTTTTCTTTTCTAAGGAATTTATACCTATTTAACTGACTATTTCCAAAAAAAAAAAATTTCGAAATGGGTAAATTCTTCGATTTTATTATGAAATTATATGTCAAAAAAAGAAATATACATTAGGCATTATTTTAAAGTAAACTATAAGTTTTATGAAAGAGAACAAAAATTTCGATACTGATAAATATTTTAAATGAATCTCAGAAATGCATTGAATGCATTTTATCATCTTAATCTGACATATATAGTTGATAAAATACATCTTTCACTCGCATTTTTTTTACTCGCCAAAGTTACTGATTTCCTCCTGTTTAAGGCAGAATTTTTTTAGTGTAACCCTTGAGTTAGAGCGGTCGAAGGCGAAACAGGTCTGAAGTCTTTGGCGCAAAGCTAATTTTCGACGCCAATGTTTGGCTAAATGTAAAATCGCGTATTTTAAATTATTTTAAAAATCATTACCTTCATTTTAAGGGCATAATTTTTACGTTAATGCTCTCAAACATCACCAACTATTTGCAAAAATAACGTACTTTGAAATAAAAATGTACAAATTACTACTTTTTAATTTATTTCTCAGAAAAACATAAGTTTACGAAAATCACAATTTCTTTTTTTAAAATCCGTACTTTTGAAGCAATTTTTTCAATCTTCGTATATGTTACGGATAATATTACTGTACACACGGAAAAAAGATTTTGTGAGATTATCTTCATAAATGACGAAGTTATTCAATGTGAAGTAAAAATTAAGACTACTTTTTAAAAATTCTTTAAAAAAAAAGTTTTGGGAATTTTATTTTTTAAATAAATGGTTCTAAAAGAGAAAGGCTTGAAATTAATTAGTGTAGAATATCGATTTAATAACACGAAAAGTAATTCATACCCAACGATTTAGAAATAATTTTCATAAAAACGCATCAGTTTTAACACTATTTTAAAAAATTCGAAAAAAATAGAAAATATCGTTATTTTACAAAAAAAATTACACCGTGTCGTGGCGAAATAAATGATCTTTCCGATTCTGTAATTATTTTTTGTCTAATTTCGACACCGAAAATCGGATGACAATTTTAATATGGTGGAAAACGTAAGATTACCGCTCGGCCGAAACGGAAGGGAAGTTCCGCCAAGTAAGCAACCGGCAGGAGTAAAACAATTCGGCGTTTTAAGGTTTTTAATTAATATCTTTTTAACTAATTAGAATATCGGAATATAAATAGGCAATACGGCTTCCCCGGAAAATTCCCGATCTTTTGGTACCTTCCGCGACTTTCTGCGTGGTGCTGTTCGTGAGAAGATAGACACACATAGATAGATAGATAGATACATAGATACGTTTGTTTACCTTCGAATTTTAATAGTGTAAGATTTTAGATTTTATTACAAGTATTTGTACATATAAAAATTTTACTTATAAAATATAATTTATCTAAATGCATTTTTCTGAGTGAAATGAAATGTATATTTAAAATTGTTTTTTTAGAGAATTTGGTTTCTTTTAGCTTTTTAATTTTTTTAATACTGTTATATGAATGTGTTGTGCATTATTCTGTATTAACCATTATTCACCTCTTTGCTAGATATTTTAAGATTCTATGAGTGTACAATTTTTTTTAGCACTCAGCTTTTGATTGTATTGAAGAATTTATAGTCCTTAAATCTTGATTTAAAAAGAACAGGAATTTCTAAAATGGAGTATAGTTACCCATAACATCCTCTGTAACCCCAGACATTGGAAGTCAATTTCTGAAAAACCTTTTCTTTGCTAAAAGAAATATGCTTGCCAAATTTCCAAGTCTAATTGTTCAAAAGGGGAAATTTTCATCTATAACATCTTTACAGTCACTCGTTGAAGATTTCCACAAAAACCACTTATATCGTATCTCTACTTAAAAAAAGAAACATGCTTTAAAACTTTCAATTTTTCATGTGTCTCATAGTTCAGAAACATGATCTTTTGACTATAACCCTCCTTAGATGTTAATTACCACAATATTTGTTCTTAAATATTGCCCAATACAGTAATCATTTTCTAAGCTTGAGCAGGAATGGTTTCACATTATTGGCAGTATACTACTTCATTTGGTGACTTTGCACATACACTTGCAAACTCTTCCTGTAGTGAGGGGGCTTTAAAAAAATTTAATAAAAATAAGTTTGAATTTTTTTTTTTTTGTTGCCAAAAATGTTTTACAACTCTTTTAAAATGCCAGCAAAACTCTGTGCAAAATTTTGGAACGAAGCGATCTACAGCGTCAATTTGTATAAGTCCCAAACAAATATACAAACATTCAAATTTATGTATAAGATTAGTTAATTTATGGATTTGAGAGTAAAAAATTACTGATCATACTTTCAGAAGTTTTAAAATTTTTATGAAAATATTTTACAGTTTTAACAAAGTTGATATTCAAAAGTTAAATTTTTAAAATGTTTTATTCTTATTAAACTGTATTTCATTTTTTTTTTACAGCAAGGAGATGCAATACATTAAAGTATCTTTTTCATCCATAAAGTCATTCAGATTGTATGTAGTTACTAAAATATGTAAAAGGAAATTTTGCAAACAGTAAATGTCACAGGGGTTGCACTGATGGATGCTGCTTCTTGTATTGGGCTGCTTGAGAGAAAATGGTCAATACGACCTTTTCCTCGACGTAAAAATGTCAATAAATGTAATAAGTTTTATCTGTATTTAAAAAAGCATAGTTAATGGAACACTTTTTATTGTACTTCCATATGAAACTTTACTACCCAGTTCAAAAAGCTAATGACAACCTTAATTTTGTGAGACGTATGGCCCTCAAAACTCTTAGTCATATACCTTGTGATGCTCTACAAATTTATACTGATGGCATTAAGAGTTATCAAGGCCATACTGGCAGTAGTGTCTATATTAAGACCTCTGCTTCCACTCTGTATCTCAAATACAGAAATTCAAACTCCTGTTCTATTTTCAGATAGAAACTAATTGCTGTTGATAAGGGTCTTAACTATGTTAACGATTTTGCTGAATCCGACTTTGGAAGCATTTGGATATTGATCTATATCCGTTCCTCTTTTCAACATTTAAGAAACTGGAAGTAGGTTGGTGACAAGGTTGGAATATCTATCTTAAGGTTGCTTGACAAATTATCTGCAAACTTTGAATTCCATATTCAATAGATTCTTTCTCATGTCAGAATTATAGTTAATGAGACAGCAGACTCACTGGCAAAGGCTGTCATCTTTGTCACTCCCCAACCTGATATGCCTTCTACTTTCAGTGAGGGGCTCTTCAATAGTAAGTAAAAGCAAAGGGATCTCTGGAGAATTTCTCCTGAACATGACTGATACCCATAAAATCACTCTGGTGGTTCTCTACTCTTTGAAGGTCATATAGTTCAGCAGACTTACCTATCTTGATTTGCCAGTGGACACTTGGAATCCCTCACTTTTGAACATTTGCTAAAAGTTTTTAAGATCTTTACAAAGTGTTATGCTGCTCTGGTATCATCTGAACACATTTTAGAATGCTTAAGTTTTAACTTGGACAAGGTGTTCTTTAAACCTTTTCTATTCTGGGATTTTAGGAAGTTTATGGACTGATGGAGTTGGTCTAGTCTTAGATAGCTCAACTGGGAATTAGAAACATTTTTTATTAAGAATGTCATCTGATATTTAAAGGTTTTGTACCCATCCCTTTTTTTATCAGCTGCAATCTTTTTGTTCTTCTCTTTCAAAAGTTATTTGTAAAATTTAATTTATTACATCACTCATTTAAAAGCTATGGCTATGAGAGAAATTTTATATTTGGAGCAGTTAATAAACAATTATAAACATACACTCAAGAAGACTACTTCTGAAAATATGGTATCAAGATGATTCGTCAGTTCTTTTGATGGTCATGTTTCAAAACTTCTATCATTTTATGCTTTAACTGCCAGTGTGATGAAACATCTATTTTTTCTACCTGCATAGATGGGTGGGGGCGGGAAGGGCCGACTTATTCTGTTCTGGCATAGAATGTAAGTTTTTCCCCGAATATAGGAGAAATTCTTGTGGATTTCTTGTTTATTTTTGTGAAATGTGCAAATTGTAGTTTTGCAATTTGTCATTTGCCACAGTAAGGATTATGTTCTTATTATAGCCATGCGTCTCTTTTCTCTATCTAGTCAAATATGTGAGTATGGAATTGAATTTCTGCTTTATTTTTCATATCTAACTTGAAGTTTTCTTATTTAAGATTATTTATTGTTTAAAAGTTCAAGGGTTATAGCATCTGAAAATAAATCCTAGTTTTTTTTTCAAGCAGCTAATATTTGTTTTATTATTGGCTTTCCCTACAATAAACAGTTTCATTTATGTAATTAAATTTAAGTTTGTAAAAATATATTGTAAAAAAAACTTAAAGCCATATTGATGATGCTGATTTTATTAAATAAAAAAAAAGTGACATGCATGTTATTATCTCTTTAAACCCTTCCTTCTCGCTCCTGTCAAAATCACGGGAGGAAATTTCCCCCTCTATTTCTCGCATCCATAATATTTTCGTCCTGGACTGTTTAAAGTAAAGCGCTAAAAAGATTTAAGCTGTGTGTTTCTTATGCCAGGAATAACGTTTATTTCTCACCAGATAGCAGTACCATATTATTAGTAACATGTTGAGAGATCGTTGTTTTATTTTAAACTAGATGTTAGCACAATCAAACATATATATTAGTAATATGTTTTTAACACGCTTTTATAAGTTTCACTTGCATGTAACGGAATCTTGGAACTCTATTTTCACCCACTTAAAAAAGTCAGATTAATTCGAAATTTTCCACACTTGTCAAGGACCGATGACAGTACAATAATTTCATAATTTTGTTCCATTGTCCTCATCAGGATCGTCAGGAATCACGATAATCAGATTTGGCGACAATTCCAAATGCCACTTCCAGATTTGGCAACTTATTGCACGTACAATTTTCAGATTTGGCGATTAATTCGATATACCATTTCCAGATTTAGCGACTAAAAGAAAAAGGTTTAACCCTACAGCGAGTGTTTTTAATTAATACACTTGTGATTTATAAAAATAAAACAAACAAAAAAGTGTTCTGTATGTGAGAAAGGGGAGGGTGGGTGTGTGTTTTCAATTTCTTACTATAATATAAACATTTTTCTGAAAATGAAAATAAAAATAAAGGCTCGTGACATGAAAAAAATAATTTATGTTCTAGTTGCTAAATATTTTTTATTTTTATAAAGCAATACGAAGGGATGATACGAATTAACATTATAGCAATACGTTTAAAAGGGGAGAATACGATTTACACTTAATATTACTATGTTTTTATTAACTCGCTTTCTTTAATGTCTGTCCTGGTGGAATTTTGTAATTGATTTTAACCTGTGTGACTTTCCGATGAGCTAGAGACTTGAAATTCGGGCCATGTCTCAGAAGTGGATGACGATGCATGAAAATGTGAAAAAAGAAGAAAAGAAAAAAAAAATGAAATGGAGAAATTTTATACTTTTTATTCCGTTATAAAAACATGGTACATTAAATTTTTTTTAATTCAAACTTTTTTTCTTCTTATCACACATTTTATTTGTTTGACCTGTTCTTTTGAGACGGAATCTAATACAACGATACAGGACTCATCCGAGGTCCTGTAAACAGAGAAAATAAATACACATCAGACCCTTTAATTAAAATCCATTGAAGAGCAAGACTTATTCCAGCAGCCACGTAATTCTGGCTCCAAATATCAAACTCAAGGATAAATTCAACAATGAATAAATGACAGTTTAAAAAACTAAATAACACGCTTTTATTGTAGATTGAACTAAAAAATGAAAAATAAATTATAATTTTAAAAAAACTAAAGAACACGCTTTTATACTGAATCGAATTAAAAAGTAAAAAAATAATTCTTAATATAAGAATAAAATGATGAACGAGAAAATTAATGTCATTGGGGTAAAATCATGGGGTGCAATTTCGGAATTGGAAAAAAGTTAGAAACTATAACAATTGATATATTTATAGAACACCCTACGCTTTAATTTTCTCGATCATTTTATTCTTATATTTAGAATTATTTTTTTACTTTTTAGTTCGATTCAGTATAAAAGTGTGTTCTTTAGTTTTTTTAAAATTATAATTTATATATATATATTGTAGCCTTATATCAGTTACTTAGTTCCGCTCTTCGTGAATACATGTGGGTTGCATTCTGTGATAATTTTTATGTATATTTTAACATTGTATACATTATGGAGTTAGTTTGGAAATGAATCGGATTCTACTTTGTCTTAAGCTGAGAGGGATTCTGAAATAGCTGATAGTTTTGAATGTTCGGTTTGTGAACCTGAGAGCAGTGAGGAAGGATCTGTACTGTTAAGTGTGATGTTGGCCTTTTTATCTCATGCTTTAAAGTTTATCTCAGAAGAAAAAATTACTAATGTGCTTTTACATTGCATAAGTAAAATAAAGTTATGTTTTAATGTTTAAAACACACGTTTTTTTAAAAAATTTTGTCTTTGCTGGAAAACCAATATTCAGTCATAATAACCCTAAATGTTGACTTTTCTTAAAAAATTAATTTTTGTATTTCAAGCTAAAAATTTACCCAAAATTTAAATAAATAAATATATTGAAGATACACTTAGTTTTATATAATTTTCTTGAATAAAGAAAATAAACATTTTTATGATCGTTTTCTTCAAAATTATGCAACTGTTAAGAGGTTAAAAAATAGTTCAGCTTATACTTGTTTGAAGAAATTTTTTTTTTCATGAGAACCATGGAAATGATTTTGGCTTATCAAAAGGCGAAAACAATTCTACTTTTGCTACTATTCAAGAAATTTCTTCTTTACTTTATGGTGGTTTTTAGGGAATGTGGGGAAATTTTGATGATTTCTTGAAGATTTTTATTGACAATATCATTCTCACACAATATAATTATAATTATGTATGGTATTTATACATTTGTATAATCATTTTCAAAAGTTTCATCTCATTGTTCGAAAATTGTATTTGTAGGAACCTCTCACAGGAGACAACACTCACGGAGTTCTGAATCTATATATCACAGTGAGACTTCTGATGGAGGAAAAATTACTTCTAAAAAGAGGAAGTATAGGGCATCTAGCATTGTTTATGAAGACAAGCAAGATTCTCCCGTGAAAAGCCTTTTGGAATCACCAAAATTTCAACAAAAGGTTGAATCAAATTTTTGTTCACTTTAAAACAACTTTACCTATTTCTTAAAAGATGCCCAAAATTTCTTTTTATTTCTGTAACATATCTTTTAAGAAAGCTGTAATGTTCTCTGGCTGCAGTAGCCTAGTGGTCATGGTAACTAATTTATGTCAGCATTGTTTTCTGTCGAATTGTGGTTTCTAATATTGATGTTGCTATACGTATAGACTGCGTTCAAGGATGATCTTTTAGTCAGCTGTTTTTAAGCACTTTTAATTAAGTTTTGTTTAACACATTATAGCTTCATGTTTCCTGCCATATAACAAACAATCAATCAACCAAACTGATGCTACTAAAGGCCTCTCCCTTATAATAGTAGGCTGTGACATTTTTAATCTGTTAAGTTGCAAAGAGTCATTGAAACAGTTTGGAGAGCTGGGTATGAACTCAAATGTCTTGCTTGTTAATATATACATAATAGTTTGTACTCAGACATATAATTCAATCAATCAATAAGGGGGAGCAGTTCTTAAAACAAAAACTTGACAATTTATTTTATCCAGTGTTATTAGGCTTGGCACTTTCAAGATGGGAGAGCTACATTCAGAGTACAGAGTGTTTGTAAACAAAGTTTCTGCTTACATAAGCATCAGATGCCCTCTGGCGGTTACAAAGGGAATTCATTTGGAAATTCTTAACACTTGTTTCTTGACCGCGGTTCAAAAAACAGAATTTGCACTATTGTTGCTGGCAGAATGCCAAAATGATTTGTCTCGGGGATAGAATGAGTCTGTCAAATTATGGATTTAAATACTGATGTTGCTATACATATAGACTGCGTTCAATGATGGCCTTTTAGTCAGTTGTTTTAATGCACATTTTATTATGTTTTGTTTAGCACATAAAGACTGCATGGTTCTTGTGCCATAAAACAATCAACCAACCATCCAACCTGGTGCCACTAAAGGCCTCCCCCTTATAACAGTAGACTGTGGCATTTTTAATTTGTTAAGTTGCAAAGTATCATTGGAACAGTTTGGAGAGTAGGGTATGAACTCAAATGTGTTCCTTGTACCTTGACCATGGTTCAAAAACAGAATTTGCACTATTGTTGCTGGTAAAATGCCAAAATGATTTTTCTCAAGGATAGAGAAGATGAGTACTTAATGCATCTTGAGCAATATGGAACCTTATTTATTCTTAATGAGAAAAACTGTACTTATAAAGGATAAGTTTTGAATGTCACAAAAGCAAAGTTTATAAGGAATACTAGCCAGTTTATGCACGCAAGAAATTAGTTAATGACAATTTATTATCCTAGAGCAAGAAGAGAATCCTATGAATTTTTTGCTTTTAATGTTATTGAATGCTTGTTGGTTTGTAGAATTTACCTCACTGTAAGCGAGAAGTGAACAATTCTTGTTTGATGGGATTTAGTGCTGAACTTGTTAATGTTGTAAGGGGTTTTGTGAAATTTATTATAAATAAATAGCATTTTTTAAAAAAAAATTTAAATGTGTAAGAAAAGGGACAGTATTAATAAGGGCTATATATTTCATAAAAATTATGTATTGTTGAGCGAAGTGTTAGAAAGCTGTTTTTATTTCAAAAGCATTAAAATATTTTACAATATGTAGTTTAATCATAGATAAACATACATATTTATACAAAATTCTTGATTGAAATCCAAAGAAAAGAAAGCTAGGCTCTCCTGATCTGCAGATTTGTTTTTTCCCTCTATAACCTTTTATTATAGAACTCGAATACTATTTAATTTATTTTTGGCAACATGTTTTCATGTAAAAATTGTCTTATTCATTTTAAGTATATAAAGTTTATGGATGATTAAAAAATTTTACTCATCTATAACTATAAACATTTTAAACTAGTAAAAGACTTTTTGTTCTTTCTTGCATAAAGTCAAAAAAGCAACAAATCTTTATTCTTAAACTGTAAAGATAATTCATTAAGTGAACTGAAGAAACAACTTTCCTTTTATTTTACATTTTGTGACTAATTATGTTTTTTACCTTATGACATTTTGTTTAATAACTTATGAGAGAATTTACTATATTACTCTGTTTTGTAGGTGGCCATGTACAGAAAAGAATCTGAACTTAAGAAGTTAAGAAATGCCCTTTATATGGAAGAAAACAAGGTGCTTGATTTGGTTACAGAGAAAAATATTCTAAATGAGAAATTAGAAAAGAAAAGTAAGTATTTTATTTTTGAAAGTATTTTTAAAAGTAAGTAGTTATTTTTGAAAAAAATACAGTATGTGCATGAACATTTGATTCATATATATTGTAGATATTGTTTATGTGGATATGTCTGTATAATATAAACAAATCCAGATAACTTTTTAAATTAAAGAAATGTATATTTGTTTCATTTAAAATTGACAGCATTTTTCAATCAAACAATTTTGAGAAATGACACTTTTAAAATGTTAAATTGGAATTAATTTATGAATTATTCCATGAACTATGCTGTTCGGATTAATTGGAACAAATGAGGGGTGTGTGTGTGTGGATTTTTTCTAAAACCTTAGCTTTTCATCATTAAATATTTTAAGTAGACAAAATTTTTTATATTCATATGAAGTATGTTTTTATTTAGCAGAAATGACCTCTTAACACATTTTGGCATTGACTTCACTAGTGTAGCGCCCATATTCTTGATTCAATCAAGGAACTATTCTTGTACAGCAATTTTTATCATTTGTTCTGTTGTTGTACAATTCATCTTATCTAAACGATTCTTGAGAATATGGCATAACTTCTCAATAGGATTAAAGTCTGGTGAATTACCAAGCTTGTATTTTATTTTCCCGCATAAAAGTCTGGACTAATTTCGAATTGTGCCAAAAGCCAAGTTATGTTGAAATGTTCCGTCAAATGTTTTCATGAATTGAGCGATCCTACTGTGTAATATTTCTATGTATTTGACAGAATTTATCATGCCAGTGCCATTTGTTGTGAAAAAAACCCCAAAACATCTCTTAAGAAGGGTGTTTTACAGTCTGTCGGAAATGATCTGGTAGCAGAGTTTCACCTTCATTTCGTCTTACTGCACTTGATTTTTTCTCTGTGCAAATTAATGTGTTACGTCACTGAAATTTACCTAATTCCAGTTGTTAACAGTCAAAGATCAGTATTTTTTTTATCCATGTTGAGTGTTTTCCCATCATTTTCTGAGTTAGAAATAGTTTTTACCTCTGTCTTGTTGCCTTACGACCAACTTCCAGAATTTTTTTTTGTACAATTGAGGTAGTCACTTCAACACCATAATCCAATAAATCCTTTCAAAGGTCCATGCTTGTCTATCTTGAAATTATTTTGATATTATTAGAATTTTATCAGTTCTTGTAGAAGTTTTTTGCTTGTACCCATATATATATATATATATATTTAGCAAATGTTCCGAAATCATGAAAATGTCTTAAAATTCTTGAAACACTTTATTTACCCACACTAACTTGTTTACTGTATCTCTCTTAGTTATAAAAGTGTGTTCATTTAAAGTGATTATTTTAGAACCCTGTAATGTGTGTGTCTGTTCCTACTTCCCTCTAATCCCCCTTGTCTACTCTCGGACCTGGCTAGATGTGTGAGGAGAACTGAATAATCAGTCGACGTGATTCACTCTAATTAATTTATTGTGACAAAATATCAAGCAAGCACAATAATAATCCAACTAAGATTGTTAATCAAAACTAAGAGCGCGAAGGTAAAACCAGATAGCCTGGGGATAATATTTACGGACCCTCAACTGATTTCCAGGATAGCCTATACAAGCTCAATTTCAACTTTGCAGCACACTACAAGTTATCCTCAAACTTCTATTAAAATAATGTTTACGATACCTGTACTCTTGTAAAGCCAAATCCCCTCAGGGGGCTCACCTTCTTTAGGTGAGTACAGGTGTCACAATCCCGAGGTACCCTAGTGATCTTTTCCTTTTCCCATGGGGTTTACTGTCTTTGGTAAACATGGGCTTCACGAACCCGGGGTACCCTAGTGATTCTTCTCTAATTTGAACCTCTTTCTTGTCATTCAATTCATTCTTTCTTTCTCTTCCCGTCTAGACCATAGATATTAAAACAAATGTTTGGCGCAGTATAGCCAAAATCAGCTCTTGCGCCAATAAACCCCAAAATCACTTGTAAAGTCAAAGTCCTACTGTTGAGACCTTGAATGTTTATACTTGACGAGATCTGCTTGTTCCTCACTGGGAAATCTTCACTATACACTTTTATAAACTTAGTTCCGCACTGCAATAACTCACAATCCTCCACTCACTAACTCTGAAAACTCGCGAATACAGAATTTATGTAATAAACTTAATCTGCATAATCATGTTTTCTTACCTTTGGTGAAAGTTGGTTGAAAAAAATATTTCCCTGAAAGAATCCCCGAGGAGTTAGTGGAAGGAACCTTATAGATCCGTCACAACGATTCCTTGGAGTAAAATCCATTTTTGAGCAATCAAAAGTAATCTACAAGAAACACAATTATAACCACCAGCTGCCACACTAAAATACTCACAACTGAACCACTGATACACTAAAACAAGTCAAACGAGTAAGTTATTGTTCAAGTTGTTGCCTCACACTGCCTGTAGGCAGATATAACCAAGACAACACTGATAATCACATACCAACTCAGACAAGAAAAATATGTTTGCCCTAATTAATTCAAACTGTACAGTAGCTTTACTTTTTTGTATTTAATGAGTATTTTTAAGCAATATTGGAAATAACGTTTTGCTTGTGTTCAGATTTCATCTGAACTTATTTTGTTCCAACTATTATTGGATGGGAAATGATATTGTTTTCCCTTGCTGATTGAAAATTTTATGATCTCTCTGAGATAGACATCACTGTAATTGCTTAGATTTTTTTAAAAAAGAGTGTATCTATATACATAGGAATGTGTGTAATATTTCATCACAGTTTTCTTCTAACCTAATTTGTGACCTTTAATTATAGTTAATAATTTAGTTACTAATTTGAGTCACAAATAAGAGAGATACAATCAATAATAGCCCTTCTGAATAACGAGCTGAAAATTATATTTTTATCCTGAAATTTTTGGAAAACTAACTGCTTTCAATCCTTTCTATAATTCTAAAAATTAAAATGTCTGGAGAATTTTATTTTTGTTCTGCAGTAATTTTTCTTTTATTGTCAGCTTTTCTCTCTCCAACCCTACTTCAATCTGTATTTACCGGTTTTTGAAATAAGAATTTTTCTTTTTGTATTTCTGTAAAATTTATTTCTAAAAATAAATGCTGATAGAATAACAGTAATAAAATACTACTCTTTTTACAAAGAACTGAAAAATTCAATTGTAAAACACTTTTGTTTCTTTTCCTCCATGGGCAAAGCAATTTTTCTTGACATGAAGTGGAATATATATAATAAAGATGTATTGTTTTAGCAAATTTAAGGGTTTCTTTTTCATGAATTAATATTTATGAAACCTTTTTGGGAGGTTTTTGCATAATGTCTTTATTTTTTACCATATATATTCTTTAAATTAATGTACCCTTCAAAATATTCAGTTTTTGTTAATACATATATGCAAACGCATTGTAAAAATATTTGCACTTTATGTTAAATGGGAAAAGTTGTGTATATGCTGATTCAGTCCTTGTGGTTTCGATGAAGTATTTGGGTTTTATTTCAATTTTTTTTCTGTACTTCATCCATTGAAAAACCGCTCACAAATCCTAAGTCTGCTACTTATCCCCCTTTGAATTTTCTTATCTTATTAGGAGTTGCTTTTTAGGAATTCACAAATACTACTACACCTGTTATTAGAACTAAAAATTAAACGATTCTCAAAATGCAATGTTTTCTTCATCCTAGTGGGGCTAATTTAACAATTACTGAAATGTGTTTTTATTTGTAATAAGGTATTGGAGGCTCTTACTGCCACAACAAAATCCTACATGTAATATTAATACTGTGGAATTTCTCGCTTCCTACTTAAATCTAGGCTATTCCATTTGATTCCTGCAATAAAATGCATTTGAAAGTGAAATAAAAAGGAATGTTTCTCTGTTTTGATACATTTTCTGTTGCATTTTTAAATTGTTACTGATCTAAAAGTTTGCCTCCAGCACATTTAACCAATTATAAAAATAATTTTAATGATCAGATAAAAAAATAAAACCAGGGAATGCTTCCTTTTTTGTGCTTTTTCAAATGCATATAATTCCTAAGTGCCGCCAGTGTTAATATACTTCTTGCTCAACTGGTTCATTGAGTGCCCTGTGTATATTCATCCTTCCAAAGTACGATTTTTTCCTTTGCACTGCTTACTCCGAAGGCTTTGGGGCGTAGCTTAGCCGAAATCAGCTCTTGTGCCATTAAATCTTACATTCACTCACTCTGAAGGCTTTGGAGTGACTGTGACAATGTTTGTGTAGGACATACTCATTTCAGAGAAAAATTTACTTCTTCGTCCTTTTCTTTCACCTCCAATACACCACATATGCGAGCCTATGGGTAAAATGGTGGCACTGGAGAGCAAATTGCATTACTTTTAATCAGCAGTTAAGAGGTTAATTTCTATGTTAGTATATAGAAAAGTCAGCACTGCAAATATGGAAAGAGCGGGGGGGGGGGGATATTTTGTGTCTTGGTGGTGAATGGTGATTTATTATTCGTTTGGTGGGTTGTGTACGAGAAATATAGTTTTCTATCAATTTGTAGTTGTGTTTAGGGGATTTTTTTTGGGGGGGGGGAGGGCTTTATTTAAGACTTTTGTTTCCTTTGAAAGTTTGTCATTTTATGTAGTAAGAAAAGTAATTGAAAACTATATATAAATAAGGCAGGTTGCATATTATTTTTCTTAATAAATTACTGTATTCAATTTTGTTTAATTGTTATTGAGCAAGATTTTAAATTTGCATTGTTTGTTAATTTTAAATAAGCATGAAATAAAATTAAACTGCCTGCACTTTCTTTTCCTTGTTTCAAGAAGTAAGATAATCAAACTATCTAGCTCTTGAGACAACAATTTTAAAACTAAGATTTTTGAAAATAAAAGTTGCTTTATTAAACAGAAATTAAAATTTACTTTAGACAAAGAAGTGGAAAGTTTGAAAAATGATTTTAGAAAATATCGTGAAGAAACAGAAGATTCAGAATGTTTTAAAATAAAGGAAGTGAAAAAGCTAGAGGAAGAAATTGAATGGTAATTATGAAATGATTTCTTTGGCATATTTTAAAGTTATTTACTGTTCATATATATAATTATTAATACACTCACTTCCAAAAGTTAAGCACAGAGAGGAAAATGTTAATTTCTGTTACCCAGTTAGAATTAATGTTAATTCTATTTGGTCTTGTTACTTTTGGATGTACTTCAATACAGTTAAAGAATGACTTCTTGAAGTTGAATAATTTGTTCTTCATTAAAAGTAAATTTTAAAGAAAGGAAACTATCCTCTGTAGACACTAAAAACTAATCTTTTTAAGCTGCATCAGACACCAGACTAGACTAAACTAATGCAGAACACAAGTATATTCTACTTATACATATGGCCACCTAGTGATAAAATAAACATTTATGTAAATGAGTTAATGCAAATGAGAAACAATTTTTATTGAGCTGGCTTATATGTTCCCCAAATAGCAAGCATGAGAATAAAAGTTATTTAGTTTAATAAATGGACAATTAAATTTAATAGGTGATCTTTAAAGAAAAAGTGTTAGAATTTATTTCTAACAAAATCAAATTCATTTCCAACTTTTAAAGAAGCTGAAATGTTCTGCAAAGGTAAAAAGAAATAGGCAAATATGTTAAGTAACAGCCAATCATGGTTTGGCATCTAGAAATATGCAAACCAGGCAGTCGTATAAGGAACCGGCATTGTGAAGAGTTATGGGAGTTTGGTATCTAAGTGCTAATGAAAGTTGTTTAGAGCATTCATACTTTCAGAAGACGAATTGAAGGTTCTGAATGCTGGTGGGCTGTTGGAGGCATTGAAGTGAGGCCGTCTATCACAGATGTTGCTTGTTTCTTTGAAGTTCATCATTTCATGATTATGGGAACAATTTTAAACCATCCAAAACAGTTGTCTGAAGACCTGTAGTTGTGGTCGTCCAAGGGTTAGGACCTTCCATGGAAGATAGATCTATTGCTGTCACAGCCAAGCAGAATAAGAGATTGACTTCCACACATGGGACATTTGTTGTTGCAGTGGCTATTGGTAAGACTATATCTGCCACTACTGTTCTTGAATGGTCTGTATGCTCGGATACCACAAGTTTGTATTCTTTTATCCATCCAATAAGGGGGCACTATTAAATTGATGCCACCACCATGTGAATTTTATTGTGTCTAATTGGGGCAACATTATGTTCCCAGATGAATCCAGATTTGCTCAATAACCCAATGATAAGCATGTAAGGATCTGGAGGGAACAAGGCCCACATAATTGGCCCGAGAACATCACTCATTCCACAGTGGAAGTATGGTTTGGGCAGGGATTTTATTAGGATATTATATAGACTTTCACATCTACAGGCAGGATTCTGTGATGGTTGTATGGTATCTAGATGGAAGTCCTGGAGAATCCTCTACGTTGCAAGCTGCAGCATTTGGTTTTTCATTCATTTTCATAGACAATAATGCACATCCCCATAGAGTTGCCATCATTGACTACTTTTTAGAGGTGAGGAAATTGCGCAAATGGAGTGGTTGACTTACTTGCTGGACCTTAATCCAATTGAAATTCTTAGGGATGCCTTCGACCATGCTGTTTGTTGACATTTCCCACTTCCAGAAACTGGCCTACAAGAGGAATGGCGATTACTGGATTTCTGGTGGTTGAGCACTTTGTAACAAGTGTGATCACATGCTGTACACTCTGTATGAAGGTGGAAAAGACTCATATACCTTATTAATGTCGTTTTTAGATGTCTTTTTTTGCACTTAAACGTCATTTTGTTAAGCACACAAGTATGATGTCGTAATTTATGAAAATTCAATATTTTTTTTATCTTTGTCTGTAATTTTTTGTTTTATGAATAAACATAAAGCTACTTACTGCATTTCATGTCAATCAAAGCTGTACTTATCCATTTTTTCGCTCTGTGCATAACTTTTGGAAGTGAGTGTAAAAAAGACAGTATTTGTCTACATTTTTTTGGCAGTCAGATTAGTTACTAGACTTCTGTGTTCTTGCTCATTTAGTAGTTACCAGTTGTTGTTGTAATCGATAACATGTTGGGTTGTTAATAACTGTTCCAAAATCCTATCTAAAAATTTCCTATGTTAATTTTTTTATTTGCTAATATCAACATTAGATACTGGAAATTCTTTGGAAAAAATTTGTAGCACAGTGTTAAATTCTGCAGTTTTTAAATATTGCAAATTCTCTGAAATAGATCATGCTTCTTTTTATTGGGTTTATGCATAATTATCCAGTATTTATATTACCGCAATTTTCATTAGTGAAAAGTAACCTTTTGTTTATTATTTTTGAATAAAAATAATCTTCTCTATTGTCTTAGAAAAGGCGTGTGGAAAACCATAATCATATTCGCCATATAAATGCTCTAGCACTTCGAGAAAGGATGGAAAGCAGCACAGTCATTTCGTGATCTCATTGAACTTTTTGGCAAAAGAACAATCAGCGAAAGTCAGTGTAGGGAGTGGTTTGCCCATTTCAAATCAGGTGATACCAGCTTGGAGGATAAGCCAGGAAGAGGTCAGTCATCGGATTTTGACGATCGGATGACTTGGTGGCTGATGTCAAAGCGTGGAAGGCCTCTAAGAAATGTGCCTTCTTCACTCGCGGAATCGACTGTCTGCTAAGCAAATGTGGAGCAGTAATTGAAGTAGACAGTGACTACGCTCGCGAATAATCATTGAAATATGTTTTTGTCAAATATTGTTATTGATTTTGTTAAATAAAATTTGTTGAAAAAGTGCCGGATAATTATGCATCAACCCAATAATTTAAAATTTAAAGAATATGTGCATAAGCAAACAAGATAATATATAAAATATCGGTGATCGGATATATTTTCATAGGAAGTTTAGAGTACATACTGCTGTGGTTGAACCTTCCATGTAGCTCTTTTCTCAAATTTTGTATCAGTTGGTATTTTTTAATTGCAGAGATTTGTAGTATGTATTTTAGTTAGATATTTAATTTCAGGGGAGTTTTGTTTTATTTTCAAACATGAAATGAAAAAAAAAAACATTAATTCAAGAAATGTTTTATTTTACAAAAGTGAAAAGTAAATAAAATTTTGTCAAAAAAGTTACATTACAGAACTGCTGAATATCTTGTAAGGTAATGGTATGTGTAAATATAGTCTAATGTTGTTAACAGAGTTTTTTCCACATGTCTCTTGAATTAATGATTGAATTAAATTTTGAACAAAGGCTATTTAAGCTGATCTTATTTTGCTTCTGTAAAAACTACGTTGCACATTGAGAAACTTTATTTTTAGATTATTGTTAACTATGTTAATTGATTTATGAATTAAATTACAACTTAATCCTCTGAGATTATAATAGTAATTACAATTTTAACCATCAATTGTAAACATTTTAAAGAATGCCTTTTTATTTTCAATAATTATACATTTTAAGAGATGGAGGTTAATAGTATAATTCATATGTAAACTATTTAGTTCTAAATAAAAAAAAAATTTCTTTTTACGTTAGTAATTTTTATTTGCCTTTCTCCTTCAAGAAGTAAATATATATATATATAGAGAGAGAGAGAGCCTGAAATGAATCATTTTAGCAGATACATAAGTTTAGATTGATTTTGGTTGGAAGTGACCATTGGATATCAGTTCAATTGTATCTTGGAGATATAATAATATAAACGCATGATGAAATGGGCAGCATTTATAAATAATTCATATCTATAAATATCAAGCATAATTTTTCTAAATAAATTACTTGTTTGTCTTTGATTATCACATTTATTAAATTCATGAATTGAAGATTTTTAATTCATAAGGAAATGGACCAAATAGAATGAAAGTCAACTAGAGTAGTAGCATTTTAACTACTTTTAAAAAGAACGAACGTCTCTTGCTTGACTTTCTAAATGTTTTTACTTTGCTTAGCAATATAAATTTTGTGATTTTTTTTTATTTTTAGGTAGCCATATGTGATGTTAAAAATTATTCAGAAATGTGCATTAACCTATAAATTTAAAAAAAAAGTGTTCATATTATCTTCTTGCATTATGCTCTGCTGATTTTTTTCAAGAATTAATTTAATGCATTGTTTAATATTGTACATTACTCAATTTTTCATATATTTGTAATTAAGAATATAGAAATTTATTATTTTGTTATAGCTTGAAAAAAATAAATCACTCTCTGAAAGAAGAGAACAACAAAATAAAGCAAGAGAATGAAATTTATGATAAAAAATTAGAAGAGCTTGAAATGAAGGTAATATTTTAGTACTGATTAACGCTATTCTAGTTATTTATTCACCAATGGTTACTTAATGCTAGAGGTTTATCACCAAAATGTTTACAAGCTTTAGCCGCATTTTTTGGTGCAAACAAATTTGTTGAAATTTGCCAATGACATGGGGAATATATATGTACAATATTTTGGTGTTATAACTATTTGATTAAATCTTGTTATGTTTAGAGATTGCTTTTTAATATGTAAATTTTAGATTCAGCTGTGTGGCAAGTAAATTTTAAATTATAATTAACCATTTCAAATGAATGATTGTATTTTTAAAAAATTTAAATTACTTTAATTTTGAACACATATCTATTTCAAAATCCTCATTCTCAACATGAGAAATCGTTTCAAAGGCAGAGGCAATAATTAGTTTTTTCATTTGATTCTCCACTGGAAGAAATATACATTGATCAAGGATTCATTTTCAAACCTGAAAGGACAATCTGAAAGTTGCAAGAAATTTATATATTTAAGCTGAGCTTACCTTGTATTTATATGTTTGGCTGTCTTGCAACTAAGCTGCTAGTTAGTCATATTGTTGATATTGATAGTTTAATGGTTTGAAGGAAGTTTATATAGGCAGAAAGAAAGGAATATGTCAAAGCAACTGTGAGAAATAGTGTTTAAGCTTGCTTCTTATAAAAAAATTAACTCCCAAAACTTTTGTATACAAATTTCATCAACGTTGAATGGAAGTTTTGACATATTTGAATTTTGGCAGCTGATGTACTGTATTTAATCCAGAACCAACTAACCAATATCATCCAAAATATAGTTTTATTTATTTAGTGTGTATTTACTTATTATTGAATAAATTTTGTTTTTATATTTGGTTGTTCTGGGAATTATATTTTATATTCCTAAATTCAGTCAACACATACAGTAATATATAAAATGATAGTTATTCAAGTATTTGTTTATTATCAGCTTGCTGAGAAAAAAGTCAGAGACTGCAATGACAAGTCACATATAACCCTTTCTGAAGAACTAACCATTAAAGATGATGAGTTAGCACATCTTAAAGCGGATGTTAAGAAGCTGGAGAAAAAGCTTCAAACATTAGAAGAAACAAACAATGAAAGGAATGAAAGTAAGTTTTTCTTTCTTAAAAACTTCCAGAAAGTGCTAAAACTGAAAAAAGCATAAAAAAATCTGTTTTTGTCTTTTTGGGTATTTTTTATTCCTACCTTTTCAGATTCATTATAAACATAAAGAATTTTCTGCTGAACATTAATCAAAACTTTAGATTGATGGATAGATTTTTTCCGATTCAAAAAGATATTTTGTAAAATTTAAAAAGTAAGGTTATTAAAAAAATTCAATAAAAAAAGAAGGAAAAAAAAAGATGTAAAATTTTTAAAATTTATCCATTTTTTTAAAATAATAATTCTGGAAATACTCAATGTCGAAGTGAAAGAGTCTTGTTTTGTTTAAAATTATTTAATTATTAATCCACATATTACATGGTATTTAAAAATAGAAAAGCGCCTTCCTTTGGACAACTTATCAGTCAGATCTTCATTTTCAGCTGCTGAATCTTCGTTTATTATGGCAATATCTGGAGGTTCAGTATACCGATTTTCTAAGTTCTGATTCCAAGTTTAGCTCATCAAAGATTAAAAGAGCCTCCTCAAATGTTGAATGTCTGAAAACAAAAATTATCACTGAATTTTATTTGCAAACCCAATTTTTCAAACAGAATATTATTACAAATTGATTGAGTCAAAAATTACTTTTTAAAACTCTAAAATATTGAATATAAACTAGAATTTTTACTGAAAATAATTTTTTACTCGCAAGCCATTGTGCTTCTGCCTGTATTATGCTTAAAAAGTTCTCCAATCAAATTGATTGTTTAAGTTGTTGCTAATAAACAACTTTGCTCTCATAAACTCTAAAATTGTCAAAAATGAAAAAAATAACCTAAACTTATTATAAAAGAATAGTGGCACTGAACGGTTCTACGGATATTCAAATGGGGGATGGGAATAAATGTTTATCTAATATATTTATATGCTTCTGAAACACTACATGTATTCTTTAGTTATGTAAGATAAAATATATATCATACATTCATTTATATTAACATAAAAAAAATGTCATAAAGAAGTCATGTAACATAAAGAAAATGTCATCTTTCCATTTATTACAGAAAGAGGAAGCAACTTATTTTCCTCTTTAGAATTTTTTGATTGAAAAAAATCTGTCTGAATTACCATCTTGCTTTTGTAAAGTCTTCACTATTATTAAAAGTGGGAGTCATTTAATATTTGTCTGAGGAAAAAGTGTTTTTTCTCATATGGGTATTCAATTAGAGGAACCTTGGTAAACAATAGTAATGAGGTCAATTGTTATTTTGTATTTTATTCTGAGAATTCTTAAAGTCTTCCTTGTATAAAAGATTCCATAATGTTCTTCTTTAAACTAAGACATTTATACTAGATATGTTTTAATTTTAGCAAGTATCCTATATTTGATATAGCATTTTATGAATTACCGAAGTTTCAAACAAAAATTGTTTCTACAAAATATCTTATTCTATAGTTTTTTTTCTTGTTGGATATTTCTACCCTTGACTTTTACTGATCTTTGATAATGTACCAGGAGCAATAGTCTATAAAATGTTCTGGTTTTTTGCTTCTTTCTCAGCAAACCATATAATTTGTTAGTGTTGTATTTTTTATATGTTTAAAAACATCTATCTTGTGCAAATAGATATATAATAGCTGATTATGAAAGGTGGAAAAAAATTTTCTCATAAAAAGTGTGTTAAACTGTATCTAAGTGTGTAGAATATATATTGTTTTCCTGTATACATCTGTTATATATATATATTACTCTTCCTTTATTAAGGTAGCAAAGTTCCAAAGGTGTTTAGCAATATAACTAATGTAAATGAAGTGACCACAGCTCTCTTAGATAAAAAAGAACAAGAAATAAAAAGTTTGTGGACAAAATTATGGGACGAAACTGAAAAAACAAAGAATTTTGAGGTTTGTCAGTTATTTTTTTAACTACAACATTTTTATTTCTCAAAGTAAAAGTAAATTGTTTGTCAAGTATTTAACATTATGCAAATTCATTGTCTTATTTATGAGTGAGGTTATTTTACCAAGAAATATATTGGTCTCTCTGAAGTTAAACTACAACCAATTTTTATATTCGGCAGTGAAAGACTGAAAGTAAAAGTAAAAATATGGTTTACGTAAATGATTGTAACTTTAATAAAACCTTATTTTGTGTTATTTTTGTTTTTAATTATGAATTAATGACATTGTGTTTTTCTTGATACAATTTTTTTTTTTTTGGTGTGTCATTGTAATGTTTCCTTCAATGGTCAGAATTTATCATTTTTAAAATTCTTTTTTCTCCAAAAAAAAAAAGCTAATAAACAGAATTATTGAAACTTTTCTCCTAAATTTTGCAATACATTCAGTTATCTATTGTCAGTTGTTAAAAAATTTGAGTAATTTTTTTTTCTTCTGAAATCTATTTTGGTTTTACAGGCATTGCTTAAATTTGCAGAAAAAGAAAAAATGGATAAAAATGAAGAAATAAATAGGAATATAAATTTGATTTCAGTTTTGGAGTCAGATCAAGCTTTCTATCGACAACAACTTGATTTCTTTAAAGAAAATTGTGTATGTATCTTCTGAGCACTTAACATTAGATTTTTTTATTGCTTTTTTAAAATAATCAGCTATAAAAAATAATTTTAATATAATAGAAATGTGATAGTAAAGTCTACTTCTTAGATAATTGTATGATTGAAGTTGAGCATGAATCACAAAAAATTATTTTAAAACTTTTAATATTTAATTAGTACAAGAACTAGAGGAAAAGTAAACCAGTTTTCAAAACTTTATACATGTCCATTTTTCGAAGATAAGAAACTACAATAACATAATTTTTTAAGTTTGCAGCCAGATAATCAGAATGAAATTTTTGAGTGCTTTGATTCAATATTTTCTGAGGAATTCCATCCTTTCATAAATGTTTGATTTTGGTTGGTATTCCTTGCGCTTTGTGGGCGCAGTAGCCTAGTGGTCAAGGTCACAAACTTGTATCCATTGTGTCGTGGGTTCAGTACCTAGTGCCATTGAAGACTCGCTGTGCAGAGGAGCTGATGTACATTAAATATGTTGAAGCTCACATTGGCACAGTGTGGTAGTTAGGAGAGTGAGGTACCAGCTCCTGTGTTGTCCTTGTCACTCTATCCTGGTGCAAAATTACAAGGTCTATCGTCAATAGCCCTCATGTTGCTTTATAATGTGAACACTTGCTTGTCAATTGCACTTTAAAGTAGCTTAAGTTTTAGGGAATAGTGTCTTTATCTTGACTTTATTTAAAGTTATTAAAATTAACTACTAACAGTAAATATATGAGTAAAAATTAACTATTAATACAAGGTAGTATTCAAAAGTTCCTGGACTGAAAAATGTTTACAGTGGAGCTTATTCTATAATGTTTCTTTGTTTCTGTGTTCTCTTCCTTTTCTAGAAGTGATTTGTCCCAAATCGCATGATCGGTGGCTCGCCATAATGTCGTATACTGTAGGCAGATGCATTTAGTAACCGACGATTGAAAGAAATGGCATTTTGTAGAGCAAATAATGAATATCAAATTTTGTGTTTGCTTTGGAAGGAGTGCTATGGAGACTTACGAAATGTTGATGCATGTGTGCAGCAGTGATACATTATTGCAAACGCAAGCATTTGAGTGACATTGACGTTTCAGAGAAAGCTGGGAAAATGTCAGAGACGATGAATACTCTGGACGTTCGCACTTACTAAACCACTGAAAATATTGAAGAAGTTGTGCATGGGTACGTAACAGGCTTCAATCAATAGCGCATTTTGTAAATTAAATGTTAAATGAATAGATGGCGCTGCAAGGGATTTGAGAGATATACTTTGTTTAGCTTGTAGAGTCAGAGTTATGTAATGTTCTTTGTGCTGTAAACATGTCTTCTCTATATGTCGTCCAATAAACCAAAATGTCTAAAAAATTGGACAAAAATTATTGAAATGATATAAAATATAATGGAAATGTAATTGTCTAAAATACCAATGGAATTTAAAGATAAGGAAATATTACAGCGCAAGTAATTGAATCAGTTGGGATATTCGATGCCACATGTCAATGGATACTGACTGAGGATCTTAACATGCATAGGGTGTGTCAACTCATCATTCCTCACATGTTAAACAAAGACCAAAAGACTATTTGAATGGAAATGGAGACTTAATACTAGAATGTCCGGGATTTTGATTACCCTTAAACATCTACTGGTGTCATTTTGAAACTGACTGCTATATAAAATATATAAAGTAATTGTTTTAACTAAATAATTGCAGGGCTACTGTTTCATAGGGTTTAGTTTTAATACTTTTTAATATATTATGTAATTATCATATATTATGACCCTTTATACCATAAAAAAAACTGATATTGACAATGTTTCGTGAAGCTTATTGGACCACTGCTTTGTCGTAAATCTGCCAGTAACATTACTATTATGTGGTATCCATTCTGTGCCATCCCTTGCGACATATATATCAGGATTTACTGGAATATTATCGATTATCTGAAGAAAGTGAAAATCCTTCACTTTCATTCAATCTTATGTCTTCATCAGAATCTAGTTTAGAACCGATTCATTCTCAGAAAGCTCTCGCAACAAATTAGCTATTTCATCAGGGTTAGACTTTTTCTAAGGGCTATCGTTTCATAGTGTCTGCTCTGCATTAAGTTCGGAAATCGAATGAAACTTCTTTTTATGAGCAGATAAGTAAATACTATGTAACAAAACACTTAGATACAACAAATTTAGTATAATTGATTTATTTCTACTGTGAACTCAATAACACTATTCAAGGTAAAAAAAATGTGCAATAGAACTTTGAAAAGTTTGTTTTACTAATAGTATCTACTTAGTGGACTTTATTTTGTTGAACGACAGCTTTTTATAGTGATAAATTGCCTTGGTATTGAAATGACTCAGGCTGATGTTCTAGGTATATTTAGTTGGAAAATCACTCCTAATTAACCTAGAACCACAAAACTTTTTCTGTGTAATCACCAGGGAAAATGATTTAAAGCCATGATAAATTTTCAAATCCCCTGCAAAAATCTGGAAAAGAAAACAAAGTTAACTGACTCTGGTGTCAAATTGACACTGACGGACATACTCATGTTAATCTCTGCTGTTGGCAAAAATCCTTCTCTACTTGGCAGAATTATCCAATGCTGTAATCCAAGAGATCTGAGCAACTCAGAAATGGCCATAATCTCCATGCAAGCAGAAATTTCGCCAAGATCACTCTAAAGGGAAGGTCACGCTAGAAGTGTCTTCTTTGATATCCAGAGCATTGTGCATCTGGAATTTATCCTGAAGAATGCACTGTGAATAAACTTTGTGTGAGTCGGTCAAAAGAAAAGACCAAAATTTTGGGATGAGCAGTCATCGGGGCTTTTGCATGACAACTCTCCTGCACATCAATTCCTCCTTGTCCCTGACTTTTGTATGAAAATGAAAACAACAGTTTTGCCACTTCCTTCTTATTCTCTTGATCTTACCTCTGTGACATCAGCCTATTTCCTGAACTGGCACTTTGCTTGCAGGGTCAATCTGCAGATGAAGTTAAAAGTGCATTGCAGGCTGAATTAAAGAATATGGCTAAAAATGGACTCTAGAAATATTTCATTGACCTTTACAAGCGATACCAAAAGTGTTTTTGCTCAAGGGTCTTATTTCGAAGAAGGGTGCATTTTAGCAATTGCTAATATTTTTTAAGTTCTAGACTCAGTCTGGGAACTTTTGAATCCTACCTCCATATAATTTGGTATAAGCTAAAAAAAAAGGAAATATAATTATTTTTATTTATTTTATTACATGTTAATATATTTTGTTTTATTATATGTTATATTTCATTATATTGCTTCTTTTGTTATTGAATTATTTCTGCTTTATTTTTTTGTATTATTATTTACTAAAGACATGTCTCTACTCAAGTTCTTTTAATTACAGCATTCATAAGATTGAAGGTTTTATGGGTGCTGTTACACTGTAAAATTAATTTGCGTTATCAGAAATTTAAATTGTATTATTACAATTTACTGAAAACTATAAAATGTTATTGCAACTGTGGGGGGGGGGGCAGAGGATCGCATCCGTTGAGTGGTTCTTTTGAGTTCGGGTACCATTAAAATCTTGTTGTTAGGAGAGTTGGTAAATCTTTTAAAGCTCAGAGTCCTCATATTAGCTTTTTTGGAAGTCGGGAGAGTGGGGTGTCATCCTCGTATCATGACCATGGTATAAAATTATGAATTCTTTTACTAATGGTGTTTTTTGGTTGTGTGATACTGATGAACAATCAGTTAGAATACTCTGACTTTCTAGTTTTACTTCTAGTGTCTGATCATTTGCATAATTTTGCAACTCATTCGCAAGATTTTGGTTTCTATATTTTTTAACTTGCTTGTTAGTATTGAAGTCAAAGTTTGTTAATCATTTTAAAAAGTATATTTAACCACGTTCTACAATACCAAAAATGTGATCATGAAGTCTCATCTCCTTACACTTTTAAATTGTTTCACTTTTTTTTTAATCACGCCTCCTAATGTCCTTCCTCTCTGACATAAGGCATTTTGCAGTCCAGCATAAAGCAGATGTTGCACTAGCAGAAGGAAGAACTCGACAGTTATCGTGAGAGAATGTGAAGTAGAGTGGGGCAATCCGATAGATGCTCCCAGTCATTGGCACAGATTTACAGAGAGGGCAGGGCAGTGAATCAACCAGGCCAATCTTAAACAGATGGGCTTGCAGTTAATCACGTCCAGTGATGACTCTGAAACATGCCACTCCCTTCACCCTAGGTAGGACATAAAATTGATCGTCTTTGGCCATCTATCAAGATTAAAAGTTTTCTCATGATCATATCAAGGCTGCGGTTTCCAAGTGGTCAAGGCATCAGATCATCTCTAGCATGTTATGAGTTCGATCCCAGTACCACTGAAAACCCGCCGTGTAGGGGAGGGATGCACATTAAATCTGTCGAGAGCTCAAACGTCCTCCCGTTGGTGTGGTAGTTAGGAGGGGGGGGGGCTGCTCAGGTGTCGTCCGCGTCACTTGACCATGGTTCAAAATTACGCGGTTCATTCCCAAAAGCCCTTGTGTATCTAAACAGTGTGATGTTATTATTCACTCACTCACAATCATATCTCTTTTAATTATTATTTTTATTTCTTTTAAGACTCAATGCATGAAATTTATCTGTACTCTTTCCAGACTTGTCTAAAGAATTCAAGAACAAATTCCAACAATAGCAAAGAACAAGAAGTCAGTGATTTACAACTTTCTTCTACTAATTCGAGAGAATATCTGTCAGAACCTGAAAATGCAACATCAATTGCTGAAGAACTTGGTCTGCTACAGAGTAATCTTAGTAAAGATAGTAAGTTAAGCATGAAAAAAAGTTATATAGAATTTGATTCTTCTATGCAAGTGCCAAACACTGACTTTGTTCTCTTACAAAAAATGATTCAGAATTTGGTCGGATTAATACAGAGAAAAAATTATGGTCTAGATGCACAAGCACTAGATAAACTGGAAAAAGAACTCAGTGACACAAAATGTATTCAACAACTTATACTGGCTGTGAATTGTATAATAAATGCATTAAAGCTTTCCAGATCCAACACTCCAGATTGGAAAAGTTTGGATCCTCAAGTAAAAACTTTGACTCTCGAGAAAAAAGAGTTGGAAATGGGAAACAAATCTTTAAAACAAGAACTTAATGATATTAACAAATTTTTGGAAGTTAAGGAAGTTGAACTTCAAGTTGTTAAGAATGAGTGTGAGGTGAGTTTAAAAGTCAGTTTGTACATTTTAGTTTTTAATATATAAAATACCAATAAATCAGAAAAGTGAAATTTATGCTGATTCCATGAAATATTTGTAGTGGTGTGATGAGGTATTATGGTAATAGTTTTAGAATCCATTAAAAACTAGTATGTGGAATAATTTAGCATCAAAAATCATGTAGTTTTATATGCTTGTTTAAAAATCTCTCACCATTTAATTTCAATTTAAAATTAAGAAGTTTATTGGCTCTATAATCTATTGACTGGATCAAACTTGTTTCAATGTATGAGTTTTTACAGCAGTTAGCTTTTCTTCTCCTTTTTTAAGACACTTTTATAAGTTTCACTTGTATGTAACTGAATCTTGGAACTCGATTTTTACCCACTTTAAAAGGTCAGATTGATTCGAAATTTTGCACATGTCAAGGAATGTTTACAATACAATAATTTCATAACTTTGTTCCATTGTCCTGATTAGGATCATCAGGAACAACGATTTCCAGATACCTTAACATTAAGTTACAACCCTAAAAAAGCAAGAAAAGGCGCATCATCAATTTCTTGCCATAATATAAAATTTTTTTGGTTTTTCTGAAAATAAACATTTTAAAAAAAAACCCGTGTATGTAAAGTCTGTTTTTCTAAATTCTCTTGTCGGATCCAAGTAATGAAACATCATTAATTTTACCCAAACAGCTGAGAACTGATTCAGAGGTCACCAGATTAACGTAAATTTCAGAGAGAATATTGAGCTCTTTTTAGGGAAAAATATCATTGACTTAACACCTTCTTTTGCATGAAATGTTTCAAACTTAGCTTTTCCAGATTTCCTACAGTTGGTTGATCCTGCATTTTGCCAACCAGGCCATATTGACACACTGATATAGCAAAGGGTATTTCAGATTCTAAAAAATGACGCATTTAAGATTAATTTATCAATGAAGAAATGAAAGTTTAAAAATTAAAAATACATGTTTTTACTGTAGATTGAACTAAAAAAGGAAAAATAAATGAGAGTTTAAAAAAACTAAAAAAACACGCTTTTATGGTTAATCAAACAAAAAGTAAAAAAATAATTCTTAATATAAGAATAAAATGAGCAACAAGAAAATTAATGTCATTGGGGTAAAAGCGTGGGGTACTTTGTACTACATTTTCACACTAACTCAGGATTTCGGTATAGAACTAGTAAGAAATTATAACAATTGATATCGAGCACCCCACCATTTTACCCCAATGACATTAATTTTTCGTTAATGTTATTCTTGTACAGTGGATTCTCGATAATTCAAAGTTGGAGAGACCAATAAAAAATTTGAATTATCAAAAGTTTGAATTATCCAAGAGGATAGGAAAAAACTCCCAAAATGCATGAAGAGAAATTTTTTTTAACACGTTTAAATTTGAAACTATGCAATAAAACAACAATTGTATATATGTATAAAATTGTTTTGAAAGTTTTTTAAAAAGTACATGTTATACAGTATAGATATTATACAGAAGTTAAAAGTCCTATATTAAAAGAATACATGTATGTATTAAAAGAATACATACTATACATAATTAATCTTTTTCGATGAAAAAATCTGTTAACTTTAAAAATCTATTTAATCTGTTATCAGTTCCCTCAGACACTGTCCCCAACACCATTGGTTCTTCAAGCTAGGGTCCAGTCCAGCCAATGCCCTTTTGGGTGCCACATGCTATAAGTCGCACACATGCGCCAAAAATCTTCATGTCAATCCGACGCAAAATACACAATCCTAATCATCTCTTATCCACAATAGCGAACCATCCTTTCTGAACCCACGTATAGCAAGGCAACATGTTAAATGAAAATATGGATGGCTGACAAGTGCGACCAATCTATTGTCCACTTGAAGAAAAGCAATAAAAGTGTCTTTTTGTTTGTGGAACCGAGAAACACAAAAAAGGGATGGTAGACAGATAATCAGCAAAGGAGCTATGTTACAGGGGAGACACGCAGAAACACTACAACACAAAATATGTAAGCTCCAACCTGTTTGCTACAGGACTATGTGATAGTGGATGTTTGAATTGTTGAAAGCTGTATAAAATAACTTTGAATTATTGCATGTTATAGTCTGGCCAGTCACAGATTTTACTTTGAAATATTGAGTATACCAAAACGTATTGTTTTAGTTCAAAATATCAAGAGTTTTTCTAGGGGCTGAGCATATACTTTGGATTACCTAGAGGTTCGTATTATCGAATATTTGAATTAGGGAGAGTCGACTGTATTAAAAAATATTTTTTTTACTTTTTAGTTTGATTAACCGTAAAAACATGTTTTAGTTTTTTTAAACTGTAATTTTTATTTCTTTATGGGGGGTAAAAATCGACAGTGAGCTTCTAGCTAAAATGTTAAGATTATCAAAATTGTCAGTAATTCATAGCACAATATATATCTTAAGAAGCTAAAATCATTGCCTGCCAATATGCATTTCTTGTTGTGTTTACCTAATTAAAAAAGTATAGAAATAACCAGTATATTTTCAAGTCCTGATATATATTTTTCCATATTTTTTTATTTAAACAAATGTACGAAATGCTGAATCTTTATTGAACTTTTCAACAATGATCACAGTTTTCTATTAATATTGCTTTTTCAAAAAGATTTTTTTTTTAAAAAAATTACTAAAAATTTAAAACAGCTTCTCATTTGATGGAAGATTAAGATGTTGTGTGTACTTTTGCTACATTTTACGATATTAGAATGTGCAAACTGTAATTTAATCATTGAAATGCAGGAACTTAAAAAAATTTTAAATTATGTAATTTAAATGACCATATATAATTTTTTTCAAGTTTTTTAACATTAAACCGTATAAATTATTTTATAATTATGTCTAAGTTAGACAAATCATAGATAAGCATTTTGAAAGGTAAGTTATCTGTTTATAAGTTCTCTTCACATGAAGGTGTCTCAAATTATGAAGCAGCCCTGAAGAACTAACACTTCATTCGATTTAACTATGTTAGTAAAAGAAATAGAATGTGCAAGTTCCATGTAATTCAATGAAAGTTTAACCATTTAATGCAAACAGCACACCATCCACATAAAATGAGTATTCATTATATATATAAAAAAAAAGAATTTACATTTAAATGAACAATATATAAGCATTGTAAGTATCCTATGTAAAGATTGTAAACATGCTTGACTAGTCCCTTCATCATCAGGCTAGAAATGATCATAAATCTTGGAGTGTGTGATAAACTATTTGTAATAGGTGGTATTTTGAAATTTGAATTGGTATAGGATTGGAAAAATAATAAAGCTAAGATATCAGTAAAGAAAGATAAATATTTGGCAATTATAGCCTTTATCTAAGGAACTCTGTGATAAATTTAAATCTGAAAATTAAGAAGACCTATTTCAGGCCACCTATGAGTTGCAATTAGGGTTTCTTTCCCGGGTTCCCAGGAAATCATAAGATTTCTGTACTTTTTCTATTCCCAGGAATTATACTTCATTCCTGGCCTCTATGCAGATGGGCTGAGTAACTTTAAATCTGTCTAATCAAAAAACTTATATTGGTGTGATCTAGAAGTTGGAAGAGTGGGTTGCCAGCTCAGATGTTGTCTTTGCCAAACAATTGTTTTGATAGCCAGTCATCTGAGACTTACCACCCTCTCTTGGGGTACTACAGTAGCCTAGTGAAATAAATAAAAGACCTCCACAAATCCAACATCACTTGGACAATAGTTGAGTTTCTCCAATCCAGATTGGCAAGGCCTCATTCAATTGGGCTGTCTCAGATTGTTTTTGAACAAGTTCCCTGAAATCCTTTAAGTTCCAGATTCTGAAAAAAACAGCATATCAGGTGAAGAACATTCAGAATTGTTTTGGTTGAAATTTCAATGGGATATCATTTTAAGGGTGCTCTGTCCTGAGCCCCATTATGAGACTGTGGCTTCTTCCTTATGACTGCCTTCATTGTTGATGAGTTTTGGAAATTACTCATAATGTATCATTTGGACATAATAATGTAAGCTTTTTTATGCTTCAGAATCATTTTGTTATATTGACTTAAATGTAGTATTGTGATATAACTTGCAAACATTAAATATTTGTAATGATTTTTTTTTCTGTTTAATATATTTTAAACAACTATAAAACTTTATATTTTAACACTTTTTATTAGGAATTAATATCTCTAAAAAAGGAGCTGAATGAAAAGATTGATAAGGTGAGTAAAGAGGCTGAAGAAATCACTAAAAAATATGAAGGTGCCAAGAAGTGCGTAGAAAAGAAAGAGATTGAACTTAGAAAGTTAATGAAACTGTAAGTTTTTTAAAGTTTGTTTTATAGTTGTGGTCATACATTGTTGATAAATTTTAGGATAAAAAAATATTGAATGGACTAAATTAATGTGACTTTATGATCATATAACTGTAGCCAACCGAATTTACTTTTTTGTTTACTTTAAACATATATATTATTACTTCTGTGTTATATTCTATAACAGAGGTGGGAACGCGCAACTAGGGATTGCAATATCGAACCAAAAATTCGATACCGGTATTCAGTATTTCTTGGAACTTAATACAAGGATACCGGTTTTAATACCAGTATTAGAAATTTTAGAAAAAGAAAGAAAACACAGGTGCTTTTTTCTTAGTTTCACTTGCCAGTTTTATTAGAAAGTGTAAATATCACAAGAAATAATTTTTAATTTAAAAATTACACCAGTATATAATGAATCACAAAAAAATAAATAAAGGAACATCTTATTTATTTAAATCACGAAAAAGTGCAAATATCACTATTCAGTCTGTGATACTATTACAAATTATTGAAATGTTCGTAATGTTTTGAAGGTTAAATGTTTGAAATGTGTTCTTAAAAAACATAATGCATCAATTGTACTGTCATTAAGCTTGGAACATAATTTTATGCAAAATTTACCGGCTGCCAAATACGCTCTTTCGGCATCTACGCTAGTTGGTGGTTCTGTTAGTAAAGCATGATATATTTTTTCCATGTATTTACCTCTAAATCCCTCATCTTCAAATAATGTGATTCCTCGTCTGATGATTTTGGATATAGCTGATTTCTGTATTGTATTTTGGTTTGTTGAAATTTTTTTAGTTATCGCTAATTCAGTTCCTTTGCTTTGGCTTAGTATCATCATCATCTTCAATTATTGTACCGAATTCTTCTGAATGTAGATTGGTTTGTGGGTAAAAAGTTTTAAGAAAATTAACGACAAAAACTTAATCAAATTTTACTTAGTCTCTTTTCTTCTTACCTCTGGAACATTTTTTACATTGTGCCATCATATAAGTATTGAAACCAAACCAAAGTATTATCAACTGATTTTTTTATGTTCTTTAAAGTTATTCTTATTGATTATTATGGGTTATTATTAATGAGTATATATGTATAATAAATCTGAAAAACATTTTGAACCCTAAAGTATGATACAATATGAATAACAAACTCACCAGTTTGGAAAATATCGAGATATTACGCATTTTCTTCACAACTACAACCTTGGTTTCTCAGATTTGAATGTCAGACTATCAGTGCAGACTACGAATATCAGCGCAGTATCGCTCTGAGCTGTAATAGGACAGTTTTGGCCTTGGATATGATTAAGATATTTTATAACTTCTCTTGATTGTACGATGCAACTTTGTGTTCACACTCTAATTAATTTCACTCGTTAGGCAGCCATTTTAGTAACAGGTGCTGATGGATGAAGGAAGGCGATGAGCTTGGATATGTTATTCCTCTTTTAACGAGAACTTAGTTAGGAGTAGTGTATTTAGTTCTTTGTGTCTGAGAAATGATTTATATATGTCTATATTTTTAAGTTCAGATTTATAGTCTTTTATCCCATTGTATCTGGCAATGGAAAAAATCAGATGATGGATTTAATGAGTTGCCTCAGAACTGTAGAACCAGCTAGGAAAAATAAAAATAAGAACAACGGAATGAGCGGAATAAAGACGTTTATATATATATAATATCTCCACTTTCTGAAATGGACGTAAAATTATTTCATTTATAATATTTAATCATGGTGCAATAATTAACACAAAAACGTATAGTATTTTGCTATGTTGGCGATCCCTGAACATATAAGAAACAATTTAAAAAATTTCTAGTAAATACCGGTATTTGGTATCCCGGTATACCTGTATTGCAATCCTTACGTGCAACACCGTTGTGTGACCTGTATAAAAATGAGCACTTTTATTAATTAATATTTAATTATATAGATTACTACTATTTTCAAATTAATGGAATTAAATGAAGAGTGGCATGAATGTCAATGTTTTCTATCACGACAAAAATTAAAATTAATTTAAGAAGGCAAATCACAGACTCTCATTTAAAGGAGGAATTAAGGCTTCGCATTATGAAGCTGGATCCAAATATTCAATTACTTCAAAAAAAAAAAGGCAAATATCCCACTAACTTACTTTTTCCATTTGATGTTAAAATTATTTTAGGAATTGTTTCATTGTAAATTATTTGTTTAATACTATTATTTTTCTTATGTATTTTTGTATAATGTTAAAGCTATTTAAAATACCTCTAACTCATTTTTATTTGAATTTATGTTTAAATATGTAGTTTATGAAGATTATATATATACATCTCAACAGTGAAACAAAAAATTTTAGCGGTATCTATGAATTTAATAATTTTAACTCCATGCCGACCAAATTTCAAGTTTGTAGGTTTAGTAGTTCCAGAGAAATCATAATGAGTGACTAAGTAAATGAATGAATCACTTTTCTCCTTTATATATATTGATGGGATCTACACTATTAAAATTCGAAGGTAAACAAACATGTATTTATGTAACTGTGCATCTATCTTCTCGTGAACCGCCCCATGCAGAAACTTGCCGAAGGTACCAAAAGATCGGGAATGATCTGAGGAAGCCGTTTTAACCGTTTAAATTCTGATATTGCAGTTAGTTAAAAAGATATTAATTAAAAACCTTAAAACTCATAATTGTTTTATACTTATGTGTTGTTTATTCCGCTAATACCGTGCGACGCCATTGAAGAACTGCAGCAAGTGAAGTTCCGACTTTTTCCACATTTTTAAAATAACAATGTAATTGTTTCTATCAAACTCAGACAAAAATAATTACAGAATCGTAAACATCATTTATTTCGCCAAGGTTAAGTTAAAGTTTCCATCGATTGCAAACAACAGTAGCTTTCAAACAAAAAATTTTATAAAAATTCTACATAGACAAATTTTTGCAAAAATTGAAACAGACAGAAAAACCAAAATTTTTTTAGTATCTAATTTTTAGCAGCAAGTGAAGTTCCGACTTTTCCCACATTTTTAAAATAACAATCTAATTGTTTCTATCAAACTCAGATTATTATTATCAAAAATAATTACAGAATCGTAAACATCATTTATTTCGCCACGGTACGGTATAGTTTTTTTGTTTTTTTAATGAATTAAAATCTACGCGTTTTCATGAAAATGATTCCTAAATAGTCCCGTTTAAATTTCTTTTCGCGTTATTGGATTGATATTCTATACTGATAAAGTCCATGCTTTGCTCTTTTAGAATCGGTCATTTAAAAAATAAAATATTAAAAACTTTTTTTAAAAAAAATTACTCAAAGTTTTAATTAAACATTTAGCAACTTCGTCATTTAATAAGATAATCGTACAAAACCCTTTTTTTCCATGGGTAGACCACTATTATCCGTAATCTATACAAAGATTGGAAAAATCGCTTAAAAATTATGGATATTAAAACATTTTTGTTTTTTTTTTCTGTCTGTTTCAATTTTTGCGAAAATTTGTCTATGTAGAATTTTTATAACATTTTTTGTTTGAAAACTACCATTGTTTGCAATCGTTGGAAACTTGAACTTAAAAATTAAGTTCTCAAAAAATTAAAAACTTTAATAAAAAAATGCGATTTTACAGTAAGGTAAGACTTGGCGTCTAAAATCGGTTTTGCGCCAGATGTGTGACTTTTCTCTGTTTCCCTGTCCAAAGGGGTGTCTATACCATCAAAAATCTCTAAATTTGGCGAGTAAAAAAAAATGCAAGTGAAAAGATCACCCCCCCCCTCCCCAATTTTTTTGTACATATCTTAAATTCATATATTACATCCATTTATAAAACAAAAATATCTAAAATATTTGCGAAAAACATAATCACTTTTACTCCAATATCATTATTTCAAATAAGTTCATTTGCAATACATTTAAATGTATTGCTTTAAATTAATATTTTTTAAGTAAAGCAGTATTGTTTTCTATAAATCATTAATCGAAATTTTTCTGTCGTTATGTATGGATATCCTAAAATTATGACGAGTAAACAGTCTGTACTAAAAAAGGTCATATACTTTGCTCTTTTGAAATCAGTGATTTAATAAATAAAGTACACAAACTTTTTTTTTACTCTTTTTCAAAAAAGGCTTGCAATTTTAATTCAACATTTAATAAACATGTAAAATTTTGTAATTTTAAAAATTTCTACTTTAAATCACATATTTCATTTTTTATTAAATTTTTTTTTTTATCCTTTTTGATTGAAAAAACAGAAATTGGTCATTTAAAAAATAAAATGCCGATTTTTAAAAAAAAATGTTTAACAATTTTTTAAAAACTCAATTTTAATTAAACATTTAATAACTTCGTCATTTATTAAAATAGTCGCACAAAACTTATTTTCCATGTGTAGATTAATATTATCCATAATCAAAACGAAGATTGAAAAACTTGCTTAAAAATTACGTATTTTAAAAGAGTTTGTGTTTTATGTCTAATACACTTTTTACAAGAATCTTCTAATAAAGTTTTTTTTAAATTTTTTATTTAAAAGTGACCGTTTTTTATTATGCTTGTGTGAAATTTGGAAATTTCAACTTAAAAATTAATCCCTCAAAAATAATGAAAACTTTAAAAAGACATTCTCAAGACTTTGAATGCTTTGCGCATGTGTGAGAATCAGCGAAGAGGTTCGCAGCTCTGTTTAGCCACCAAGGTCAATTTCTTCGCTTTAGCGAGGGGGGGGGTAGTTTTGAGTGATGAAGAATACAGGAATTTCCCTTTTTTATGGTCTCTCATCGCTAAAGTTATTTCCTATGTATAGTAGTATTTCATTCATTACAGATAAATGTTTTACAGTTCTAGCTTTTATTTTTTTTCCCCACAACTGACAGTTTAATTCATTCTTAAAGACTGATTTATTGAAAAACAGTGGAATAAAATACCTTAAAAAAATAAAATTCTGAAAAATATTTTTGTCACTTAGTATTATTTTCTTTTGAAAGTAAATAAATTTCCAGTGGATTTTTACCTTTTTATTCTTATATATTTTTAATCTAGCATTCAAAAACAATGCAATAAAGAAATGAATAGTCCTTTCAATAATTAACAATGAGAATTTTCGTATATATATTTTAAGAAACTAAAGCAATATTGTTTTTTATTATTCATTACTAGATTAATTATGTAATGATAACACTGTATAATCTGTTTTTTTTTTTTCTGGATAAAGCTAAAGATTATAGTTTTTTAGATGTCCTAAGATACCAGTATGTAACAATTGATTGGTAAATGAAAATACCACACACACACAAAGTCGTCCTCGTCACTTGACCATGGTTCAAAATTATGAGGTCCGTCACCAAAAGCCCTTTTGTAGCTGAACAGTGCGACGTTAATATTCATTCATTCATTCTGTTTAATGAATGCATTCCAATTTGTTTTTAGGGTCCATTTTTGAAAGACATGCACTAAGTTTAGGGAAGTAATGCTGTTGAACATTGTATGTGCAAGCAGTTAAATTGTAGCCACAAATTGTACTTGAGACATTCGCCAAGCTGAGCACGTTCATATTTTTTCCACATAATTTGAAACAGTTTTGTTTTTTGGGGGCACTCATGTAAATTAGGAAGTCAGGATTTTTGTTTAACTTAAAGAAGAATGCAGTCAATTTGAATGCTAGATATGTAATCAGTGCAGAATATATATTACTGTATGTGCTGTACGTAGTTCATTTCTATGAAATCGGTGTATTAAAAATTTAAGACTAGATGGGCTTCATTAATCCTCCTTTTGTTTAAATTAAGCAACATACACCCATCAATACTGTTTTTTTACCTGATATGTGTTTTGCAATCGACCAGCTGCGAGTCTATTTTTACTTAGTGAATTTTAAATGGAAAAATGTTTTCAATGATTTAATTATTTAAGGGCTAGAATGTCATGAGTCTCCCCTGTGCATGTGATATATAAACACATTCTTTACTAATATTTTTCTAGTTTAAAAAAATAATTTCCAGAAAATGTGTGACATCCTGAAATTATTGATGCGTGTACTGATGTGTGTTTAAAGAAATTCTACTTGGTTATAAGGAAAAAATATTTTGTCTTTGAATATTAATATTTAAATGCCAGGAGTCTTTAAATCATCAGTGTTGTAGTGTATTTATGTAGTAATATCTTTGGATCAGGTATATGAGGCTTACTAAATCTGCAGAACCTGATAAATCACGAAGTTCTTGTGATGAGTGTAAGAAATTACAACAAAAAATTAGGGAATTGCAAAGTGAATGCAGTGATAAGGAGCAAGTAATCCAAGGATTAAAGTCAACAAAAAGAAATCTTGAATGTAGAATAAAGAACTATGTTCAGCAAGTTAAACAACTTCAGCATGAGGTAATTATCATTTGAACCTTCATAAATTTTTATTAAAAGCTACCAAAGATACTTTTTTTAGATATCATTTATGTATGTAATCTTAAACATATGGAAATACAAACACATGTAATCTAAACATGTGCTTGTATTTCTGTACGTATCTGCCAGTGGCTATGAACTGCAAATTTTGCATAAGTAGGTTTAAAAGACTAATATAAATAAGTTTAAAAAAGGATTATATGCTTCTATTCCAATCCTTAAGTGTTATGAAAGTGTGAGATTGCCTGCTTTTCACTACTATGGAATTAAGCTTCTAAATAAAATATAATAATCATAAATTATTCAATATTTTTTCTTCCCACAGCCTTTTGTTCAGGCCCTTTTCATCTTTCTGATGAACAACTTTGGAAGTTATTTGTAGTAGGCCTGGCCAATTATAATGGTTTCATAAACCAGTGTGATGTTACAGCGGGCTACTTTTTAGATAAACATGCATTTAGAATAATGCAATGCAAATTAAAAATTATTATAGTTATGATATAATACTCTTATTAAAAAAAATTAATTCTGGTATATAATATAACACTTGATTCTTAGTTAGAATTATATATTTTTTCTCATTTCTTTGCTTTAATTTTCTGCAAATCTTGTCATGTTTACATTCACCATTGCACTTATATGGTTACCTAAATTAGTATTAGTTTATGAATTGGGTAAGGCTGTAAGGCTTAAGTAAGGCTGTTCTTGATGACATGAAATGGGCATGAAAATATTTCAAATATTTTATCACGTTTTTCTGATTTTGAGAAATAATTATCAGATGCAGGGAAAAGTTTCTTAATTGCCGGTTGGGTGATGTAGTTGGTTTGTCACTGGCCTTGTACGCCTAAGGTTGCAGGTTCGACCCCAGCCCCAGTTGGTGGATTTTCAGGATGCAGAAAATCAACAGTGTCCATGTCGTATGATTATGTGGCATGTAAAAGATTCCTTGAGGGCCTGTTTGGTGCTCTTGACAAAATTAAATTCCCAAGTTTGGTTTTGCATTGTCAGCTCGAGTGCTCCCCTCTTACTACCTGATCTTGGCAGTGGCATAGTGAAGAATATTAGGCCTCCCCCCCCTCTAAAAAGTCAGGTTTTTGGCTACAAGCCGGATATTGCAAAACCATAACATAACAGGCCCTTAGAACCCAAGGTATTAAAATTAAACAACTATGTGTTTATTGTAGTTTCTGTTTTAATTTATAGTTGTAAAAATTCTTGTAATATTTTCACTATTGTTATCTTTAAATAAATCAGATATTCAAATAATATATTAGCATAATGTATGCATTTTTTCTAAATTATGTTATGGTATTGTCTTGTAGAAAGAGGAACTTCAATTTCAGCATCAACGGGATGTTTCATATTCATGTGGGACATTATCTGACCGAGAAAAAGTAATGCTCTGCTATTATGAAAAAGCATTAGCTGAATTAGATAAAAAAGCGAAAGCATTGGGAAAAACAAGTAAGAAATGTTTATTTAAAAAAATTTCAAATGTATCAATTATGTTTCTATGTTCAAACTATTTCTAACTTGGGTGTTTTCTTGAAATGAGCATTATTTCTGTTTATAGTGACAAGATTTTGTAATCAGGAATTAATGCCTTGGAATGTGTGAAAAAATCTTTCAAAGCCTTGCAAAGTTTTCTGGTTTTAATAAAGTATTTGCAAGGGTTCGGATCTGTGAAGGAGTCTTAATCTAATGTACGCGTACCTATTTATTCTTTGCATGTTTGTAGTTTTCTATCATCTGATTTAAAAATTAAATCAGTGAAATATTTAGAATCTCCTATATATGTGCTATCTTACATACATTAACTACCCCTTACACATATATATAAACTCCTTTCCAAAGTATGACCTAGTCTAGTGGTTAAGAGATAAAGGTGTCATGAGTTTGAGCCTGGTACTGCTGAAGACCCACTGTGTAAGGGGGCAATGCATGTTAAATTTGTCATGGCTCAAGTCCTCCTGTTGATGTAGTAGTTAGGAGAAGGAATTGCCAGCTCAGGTGTCACTTTTGTCACTTGACTATGGTTCAAAATTACGAGGTCTGTCGCCAGTAGCCCTCATGTTCTCTTGGAGTACAATGTTGATAAATACTCACTCTGCATTTTCCGACAATTAACATTGCTGAATAGCAAGCTGAAGTAGCTGAATAGAACGTTAATATTCACTCACTGACTTCGAAGTATGATCTTTTGCATTGTGCTGCCAGCAAAAAAACTATTCCAAAAGCTTTGGAATGCATTAAAATAACCTTGATTGTGTTTGCGAAGGATTTACTTGTTTTAGAATAAATTTACTCATTTATGCTTCCCCAATACACTGCCAAACTATGCATGCCTGCTGAAAAAATGGTGGCCCTGTGGAGGGAATCGCGTAACTTTTCTTCCTTGTCTCATATAGGGTTAAACTTTGGTCTTTATTTTTCTAATAATACATATTTAATATTCTACCATATTCTATTTCTTATGAATGCAGAAATAAATGTAGTTGAATTAAAAAAAAATGTGAAGCATAAAAACTTGCAAACTAGATTATTTTTCTTTCCATAAATTCATCTGTTGTATTTATTAATACATTAGCATGGTACAACTTTGAACATAGAAGACTTTCTAAAACATAAGTTTAGGAAGGAAAAAAAAAAGAATTATTTTATAATTTGCTCTTTGATTCAGCAATTCTAACAAGCCTGTTACAATAATACTCTATTCTTGGATGTAAAATTGTTGCTAATTTTTATAACTATTCTTATGCTTGTTCTGAATCAATATTCATCATTTTAATAATAGTTTTCATTACAGAAAAAGCTCAAAGCTGGTCTACTATCCCTAGTGTGAGGTAATGTTTCTTTTTTTTTATATATATATATAAATTGTTGAAATTCAAACAAAATCCATTCTTTTTTCCTTTTCAGTTAGGCCCATTATACTTGTACATGTCAATTTTTGCAGTCACTGAATTTGTATTAATGATATTTAAAATCTGTGTTCCAGCAATTAAGTTTTTCTCTTAGTGTTTCCTTTTTGAAGTTTATGGTTTGAATTAATTCCAAATGCATAAAATTTTATGGTTTTTGTTTTAGTGCCAATACATATACAATAAGTGGTGAAAAAAATTCTACTGTGGACAGTTTATCAGTTGCCAACCAAAGTATTCGTAGTAGTAAGTAAATTTTTAGATTTGTTTTCATTTTGCACTTTGTACATTTTGCACTGGCTTAATTTTAATTGTTCTAAAATAATACAGAAAAAAAAAGAATTGATATATGTCTCTTTAATTGATCATATATGAAATTGAATGATATAAAAGAAATGGATACTTTCACTGTGTTTATTTTCTAATTTATTTAAAAGGGGTGATTCCTTTCAATTTTCCTCCATCTGCTAGTATCTTAGTTATTTATTAAAATCCCTTATGTACATAATATATATAAATGTAGATTAATTGGTGGTGTATAATTATTAAAACAGAACTCTGATTGTAATTTATATAAAATGGTCTTAATTAGTATTAATTCTCTAGTAACATACAAATTTTTTTTATTTGCACTTCTGAATTTAAGAAATAGCTCTTTATGCATTGTAAACATAAAAATAAGGCCAATATATGTCATTGTTCTGAATTATTTGAAAAGCAGATTCACTGTTCGACCTTAGGATTTAAAATCTCATCTACATGGAACTTGTAGTGTTAAAGCTGTATCTCCTATATTCTGAACCATAGATTGTATATTTGACACTCAGTTGTAATGTTAGAAGAATGGAAATAATAGCTCTCAAGAAGTTTCAAATACGCTTTTTTAAAACATTTATTATTTCATATTTTTCTTCCTAAATTATCCCCCCCCCCTTATATGTTGAAATGAAAGGCCAATTAACATATCTAATAATCATTGTTCTTCTTTGAGCATCTTTGATAAGAAAATTAAAAATGTGAACTGCTGTTCATATACAGAGCATATGAGGACAAGGCAGGTTAACATACAGTACTTAAACTCATCATCCAAAATTTTATTATCTCTAGTACTTAGGTTTTTGCAGTTCTAAATATACTTAGGTTTTGTGCTAAGAAAAATATTTCTAATGTCTATGAAGCAGTTTAAAAACATTTTATTCAAACAAAGCAAGAAAGAATTTTATGTGGTCCACTTGTTCACTGATATATTGGGATACAATCTGGTAAGGAGTGGAGTGACAATGATCTTATGCAATACATCCTTTTATCACTATGATTTTCAACTCATTTTTTTTTGTTGCAGTATGCTTTTAACACTTTAAAATTTGGTGGCACACTAACAATAAAGCAAGTTTAAAAGAATTTTACTTATCTATAATACACTATGTAAAATAGTTTATGTTAAATTAATTCAGTGTTAAATAAATTGCAAAAAAGGAAACAAAATGTTTATTGAGTGATAAATTATAAGGCTACATTTAATACTAAATTTGAGCTTGATGATTTTTGATAATTTCGTTTATATTTGGTCACAAAAATAATCCCATTCTCATTTCGTTATCTACATTTAAATCCTTTTTTTATTTGTTAATGCTTTTAAAGTTTTTTTTACTATTATCGGATAATAGCCTCTAATTTTAATCCAAAATGAATTAATTGACTCTTCTGAATGTTTTGAAATTAAATCTAAATCAATACAGAGTGAAATTAGTTTTTCCTCTTCATTCAGAGTCAATTAATGTACAAATGTATCCGTTGTACGCGAACCTAATAATATTTTTTTTATATATTTAAATATGGGAAATAATGTTAAGTCAGTATTATTAAGAATTAAAAAAAAAAAATTGGCTGCACGTAAAAGTGCCATGGCACAGTGACTGAGAAACACTCGTCTCGATCATCTAAATCAGAGTGAGTGTTGTAAAACCACTCACGTCCACTCTGGTGAAGTCTATATTGTTTGTATTTAAGAATACATGTTTGGTTTAATCTAGCCTTATCAACAAATCCTTTTAGTTGTTTCAGAAAAATAATTTCTTTAAGTAGTGCATATAAATAGGCACACTTGATGTTGCTTTATTACTGTTTCCAAGTTTTAATGTGTGTGAGTGAATAAAAAAATTTTTTTTTTCTAAAAAAAAACAAACCCTGCTGTTTTGTTTGGGTTTATATGACCCAAAATAAAATTTATACATTCATAAAAAAATATAGTACAGGGATATTTTCATGAAATTTCTTGATATTGCTGGTAAATAATATAAATATGAAGTCTTAAAGGAATTTATGCTTATTTGTGTACTTCAGAGGAATATTTTTCTATTTATACCTAATGTATCTTTTGGGTGTATCTGACCCAATTCAAAAAATGAACATTATTTTTACTCATACATGTTCATTTTGTTTGGGATAATTCAAAAGAAAAGAATAACAGTTTTTCTAATTTATTTGTTTTCAAAACCTGTTTTATTGATGTATGTGTCTGGTCACATGACAGTGTGTGCAAGGTCAAAAAGTTGGTACGATTGACAGGGGGCCAAATTATTTGCTCTTATAATGTTTTTCCCCCCTGCAGCATTTTATTTTCTGATATACTGTAAAAGAGTTTTGCCTGTGAATGTGAGAGAAAAATTGTGAATCGCATAAATTTGAGTCACTCTGACGTAGCTAAACCAGCGATTTTCAAACTGTGTTCCACGGAACCCTGGGGCTCCATGAGTCAAAATAAAAATTCAAAAAGGAAACTATGAATGTGTATGCACAAAACAGATTAATGTTCTGTATAGAGTTTGTATGACCATAAGTACCTTCAGTTGTGTTTCTCAATGCAAGTCCCACTGGCTGAAACTTGAACAATAAATTTGGCCCCTGACAGCCTCCCTCTTTTGTAATTTGCTGCATTTTTTTATTATATTATAATAAAAGAATATTCTAAAAAGTTTTTCTATATATGTACTACCTAGATTGTGAATATTCTGGAGTCAACAAAATAACTAAACACTTGTTTGTGCAATGTTTTGCAAAACTAAATGGAATGGAATGAATCAAGTTTAGATGGCAAAAAAGCATCTTTTTGCATTTGTAAAATACCTGCATATAAGAAAGCATTTTTAAAAAACCACCTAATACCTATGCAATATTTTGCAGAGGAGAAAATGAAGCAAAAATAGATTAATCAGAAGTCTTGCCAAAGAAGAAGGGACAGCTTATCATTGTATCAATTATTCTATGTTAAAATCTAAATTTTGGCTGCAAATTTGCAGCATACACGGAAGTGTTTCTCGCTCAGCTATCCAAATTTAAATGCCATTCTGAACAATGTATTTAAGCCAAAATTATTTCTTAATGTATGTGACAATAAGAACAATGTATAGACACAGAGTATGAAATGCGACTTCAGATAGCTTCAATAGACCTAGACGGATAGCTTGTGTAAAAAAATATCCCAGTTACTGTATAAGGCAGGGGTAGATGACACCTGGAGCACAAATTAATTCTATTAATGAGTAAATTTCATTAATGTGCTAAATTTTAATAAAAGAATACAGTATTTATACAGTAGTACTAAAGTTGTTTCTATTTTCGAACTTATAGCATGTTGATTTACTTAAAATATTATTTTAAGATATATTGATCTTTTTGGATGCGTTCCATGGAACCCCTTATAATTTTAATGGGTTCCATGCAAACATCTTATGGCTTTAAGGGTTCCATGAGTCAACAAAGGTTGACTCATGGAACCCATAAATCAATAAACTAACAGAAAAACTAATCGAAGCTTCTGACAGTGATGAAATTGAGAGTGAAAGTTCTAACAACAATTTTGATGCAGATATTCAGCCAGCAAATGAACCATAAAGGGAGCAGTCCAAAAATCATGAAATGAAGAGAAAATTGGATCTGTTGTCATGTTCTTCACAATCAACAGCTGCAAATATTATAAAAACTACTGGGGTCACAAGATATGCAACAGCAAGACACAAAAACTGTAGTATTTGATTCTACAATTGAAAATCTGATTAGTGGGAGGTGGTGTTCCACCCCAGTGTGTTCTCCCCAAAAACTTCTTAGGGTGGAACAGAGCCAAATTGTACTGTCACCATTGTTATGCTCAAAGCTATGACTAATGATGGGTACATCTAGCCCCTAGCCGCAATGAATTTCAACAAAGTGAAAAACAAATTGCTGGACCATGATAGTATTCTATAACATGCTTGATACTTCTTCATACTTTAATACATAGGGAATGGAACAAAAACTAATTGACTAAAAGAATGCTATTTTTGGAAGAACTGAACAAATTACTCATTTTTCCACACGTTGAAACAAAGCCACACCTACCAAGAAGTGAGGACTCAATAAAAATAGTGAAACAAATACAGAGAAAAGGGGGAAATGTGCCCATCAGGATCTGCTGAGAATACTTCATTGTGTGTCAAGCAGGCAAGGTTCAAGCTCTAAGTAATGACAACAAAACTAATGTTATGCTACAATGGTAAGAATCATGTTTGCATATATTATGTAAGATATTATGGTTCAAATTGTAAATAAAGGTAAATTTCAATTTAAGATACTTTTCTGTTATTTTTAATGAAAGATTTATATTATTGTAAGTTTGAATTTCGAAATTTTTGTTATTTTTATAGATGGCTTTATATTATTAGATATATTTTTAAACTTACATTACTATTGTTTAAACCATATCTTAAATGGTACCTGCTATTTACTGCAAGAAAGGTTATTTTTCTGAATTGGGTCATATTGACAAGTGAACAGAATAGCTAGGTTAAAGTGTTTGCAGTCCACTTCTGAGTTATTTACTGAACTATCCAGGTGATATTGTTAGAGTAAAATCTTGTGAGTATGTTATTTTCAAAATACACAGAAAGGGCTCAATTCTCTAAAAATTATATACAGTAAACCTGTTTTTGTGCGGTAGGTAGGGACTGCATAAAAAAAACTGTACAAAAAAATATTCGTAAGCTTCATAAATTCTTACATGTAACAAGCAATTTTGTTGAAATACTACAGAAATTTTTATGTGGTAGAGAAGGACTCCATAAAAAACGTCAAACTTTGAAAATATGCCAATTATTTACGAAATGTATGAGAAAGTACTTCCATAACAAAGTAAATAATTAAATTACACATGGAAACATTTTTAAAATATTTAATTATTCATTGTATAAATGGAGAAGTTTTTAAAATACTTGTACATAGTTCACTGCTACTCATCATTATCTAAAGTGCTCATCTTCCTCTGATGAATAAGTTCAAAATCGCTTTCATCACTTGAAGATACAATTTCAGTTGATTTATTTTTTGACACCATAAAGTTAGAAATAAGCTTTTGTGACAAAGGTTGGTTGGTCACTTGCTTGTAAATGTCACAATAACCAGATATGCATGATCGAAGCTCTTTTTGAGATTTAATACTCCTTTCAGAATCAGTATCTCTTTTAAGAAAATGCTTTTCCAATTTTTCGGAAAGCTGTATCCCTGCATATATTTTATCTGCTCTCAAAGAATCTGGTTCTTGTCCGTCTTCATGATAATGTCACTGTCATTGAAAGTTTTGTGTTCACTCAAGCACACGCTGTTGGCGTATTGAGAGGAAGCAACTGAACGTCCATTGTTAGGAGATTGTTTGTAACAAATAAACATAGCATTTTGAAGTGTATATATGTACATTGCAGGGACATAACATATACTCCCGCAACCCCCACCTCGGAGGGGAGCCCAGGATAGAGGCCCATGGCCTGACTAACGCCAAGTGCGTATTTACCCAATTCATAAAATATTAAAGGCAAAACCTGACTTTGCAGGGGGAGGGCATAACATTCTCTGTTTACCACTGGTTTGTTGATAGAAAACCTTACATTAGGGCCAAAGCCGTTAAAATTCATATACTGCATAAAAAAAGATTGCACAGAAAAAATTGCAAAAAAAAGACCTGCACAGAAACAAGTTTTACTGTATATATTGAGAAACTGAATGAACTCAATAAATATTTGAAAAATGCTACATTGGCATTTAAACAAAAAACAAGGTATTGTGTAAATTTTGATGTATTAATCAGATTGAATCTAAGTGAAAGGAATTTTAGGTTTTTTTCAAGTGGCAAATGAGGAAGACTTTCTCAACCATAGCAGTCTTACTGATATTCACAATGGAGGCAACACAGAAGGTTCAAATTTTGATGATCGTCTCACAGAGCTTCGTCGCAGGAACACCTTGTGCCGCCCACATTTACAGTCCTCGTATCCCCTTGAAATTCAAAACATGACTCCTTCTGAGAAGAAATACTATGAACCACCTCAGCAGTCTTTGAACATGACTTTTATATCAGAAGAGAGAGAAGTCTACAGAAAACAAAAGGAAGAAACTGACAGTGCTATTTCCAGAGAGCTCTTTACATTGAATAAGGTGAGAATAAATCTTTTCTTACAGAAATAAACTTCTGCATTAAGCATAACACAAGCATGTTGAACAAAAATGTTTCGTTATAAAAAATGGATTATTAACCTTTCTAACTTTCATTACAGCTGGATTAAATTGTAAATGCGAAGGGATATTGTGATATCAATGCATGTATTTAAATACTAATCCCCCCCCCCCACCCCCATTTTTTAAGCTGAATCGAATTTTTATTGGAAAGTTACTGAATTATACCAATTTTAATGATAGGTTCCCTGTAGTGATATTATTTATATAAGCCATTAACAACCTCCGCACCATGGTGATCATTTTGGTGTAGAGGTTAAGTTACTCGGCTTCGGACCCAAAGGTCCCGGGTTCTGTCCTATCAGGATAAAAGCGCCACTTCATTTGGTGACCCTAGCTTAACTAAGAAAAGCGAAACCTCTACTGATCTGTCGTGGCGCCATCTACCCTCAAAAAGAGCAACCAAAGAAGAAAAAAATTTGTCAGATAAATGACGCAAGAGAGCAACTAAAGAAAAAAATTCGTCAGATAAATATGACGCGAGAGAGCAACCAAGGGGGGAAAAATAGTCAGATAAACATGACACAACTCATTAAAAAAACACACAAAAAAAAATGGCTGCTCTCATTAACAACTATATCGTTCGTTCGCCTAACCAGCTTTCTGGTAGGGGAATGTGTAGTTATATAATCTATATGAGCCAGTAACAACCTCCGCACCATGGTGATCATTTTGGTGTAGTGGTTAAGTTACTCGGCTTCGGACCCAAAGGTCCCAGGTTCTGTCCTATCAGGATAAAAGCGCCACTTCATCCATCTCAAGTTGAGTTTCTCAAACATTGCAATAAAAGAGGGAGGGGGTAAGAACTGTGGATTAGTGATACAAGGATAAGATTATACTGTATAGTAAAAGTTGTTCTCATTTTAAAAATTGAGTTTTTATATTTCACAATAACCAAATAATGCATTACCTTTGTTTTGCAGTGCAGTACTGTAATTTCTGAAAAGCAGAAAATATGTTCAAAACTGTCCTTGTCTTATGTTAGGAGCCTCTGTCACACTCAGAACACACATTGATGTTCAAAATTAAGAGAATTTGCATATTTTGTCAAATTTCATGAAAGGACTGGAGCAAAATATAAAAATACTGCTTTGAAACATAGATACGTATTTTGTTGAATATATAAGTGTATACTTGTGTGTGCAGAGCTAGTAAAAAAACATGATTTATAAGCCTGCATGCCAAAATTGGCATTTTATTTGCTAGTTCATCTTTTGCTACAATCAGTTAAATAATCAAACATTAAAAATGAGTAACCACCATCATTTAGATGATGGAATAAGGTGGCAAATTGTGGGTTGGCTAGCAGGCCAGTTTCAAAACTAGATTTGTGGAGAATTCATTTTAATGCTCAATGTCATGTTTAGCCTGTGAAAACAGTTTTGGGATACCAGATCCATCCAGATAAGGCCTGGACAAGGTCTTTCAAGAGCCACTACAAGCAGTGAAAATTGCCCTTTGTTTGTTATCCCAAGGTTTAACAGGGATGCTACAGCTTTCCAACTCTTTCATGAGTTTTATGTAGCTACAGGAATCCAAGTGTCTAGAGTAACTGTTTTTAGAAGACTTCACAAGATCAAGCTGTTTGTAAGAAGATCTGTTGTTTGCTTCCCTTTCATTTCCATGATTTTATTTTATGGATGAATGACCTTATCTTTGAAAGAGGCTCTGTGACTGCTATGAGGTATAGGGATAATGTCTTGGGGCCCTTATGTTTGGCTTTTCACATGTGCAGTTGTCCCTGATTTGATTTTATGGATGATAACACAAGGCAGGCCTCATAGAGCTCATGTGGTCAACGAATTTCTGGAAAGGGGGAATATTCACCTGATGGATTGGCCTGTCAGACCTCATCCCTTTAGAGCATGCCTGGGGAGGGTAATTGCAACTCTCAACCCCTCACCCCTCCGAGAACCATCCAATGAGTGGGGTTCACTGCAATAGGAACCCATAAATTCCCTTATTTCCAGAGTAAAATCACGGTTCTAGGTCTCCAAGAGGGAACCAATCCCACTAAGACCAATTTTTTTGTTCTATTATGCAATTGTTTTTTCATACCTTCCAATTCCAATGAGTGCTACACATGATCATGCATGTATATTGTAACTGTTGAATGATTATTTTTTTGAATTATATCAACCCTATGTACATACCAAATTTTAGTAAAATCTCTCCAGTAGTTCTAGAGATAATTGCCCAAATCTGAAAATTCTCTTAATTTTGAACACCAGTGTACTTTCAGACAGAAATATCTCAATTTCCATGCAATTTTATTATGTTCTAGTGAATGCATTTATCAATTATATTACATCTTTAATATTTAGAAACATTTCATTTCTCTAAAATTTTTTTCAATTTAGCCTGTGAAGTGAAAATAATTTTTTTGAATGATGTTTTAGAGAGAAGATGAAATATTAAACATATTTTACACCAGGAAGAAAAGTTGATTAATTTGGAAAGAAATGAGCCAAAGAATTAAATTATTCTAATTGTGAGCTGCTTATTGTAAGAAAGAGGGACGAGAATATTCAATGAGAATTATCTGTCAAAAAATGTTTTGAGTCTTATTCTTTAATTTTGTGTGGAAAACAGCCATAAATGGAATAACATGTAAAGCTTGTATATAAATGAGTGTCTGAAGACATACAGGAATGATGAATCCCTCTAACTTAATTTGTATTTCAGTAAAAAATTACATCTTTGTAAACATTCCAACGAAATGATACACAAGCAATTTTCATTGCAAGACAGATGATTAAAGAGGTTTCATTTAAATTTATCAAGCATCAAACTTTTTTTTATTTAAAATAAAGAGTAAAAATTTTGTCAATGGTGAAAGTTGATAGTTTTTTCTTGTTGCCCTTCAACAAAAATGTTTCTGCTTTGGACCAATTAGTTATTTCTCTCACCAAGCTGGTGCATGTAATAGGTGATAAAGTATTATCAAAATTACACTAATACTTATAAATTGATGATTCACAAATATTAGAAATTTAACATCTCAGCAGTCTTTTATTCAACTTTTTTTGCAGAAAGTTTTAAAATTTTTATAACGGGAAAATTTATGAGTAAATATTATTTATGTGCATATTTCATATTTTTTAGTTATTTTCAAACTTAATAAATTATTTGAATATTTTAATAGAACATTTATTTTTCAGTTAAACATTTCTTAAGGTTTACCATAGTAAATTACTTGCAATTTTTGCTTCTGTGTGTTATTTCTTTTTCTTGTATATCTACAACAAAATGAGCAAGGAATGTTTTGTCTTTTCAGTAATGATCCTATTTGGAAAGGTTGTGGATGAGGAAAGTTAAAATAAGTTAATTTTGTTTTTGAGTTTTAAAAAAATATTTATAAAATCCTGCCAATTTCCACAGTACAAAACAAAGTTATTTTGGAGGATGTTGAGATTTTCTCTCTTTTTATAGGTTTCTGAATAATTGAGAATCATTTTTAAAAAAATTCTTAATGAAGAACATCTTTGGTCTTCAAATGAAAAAAAAAATGTTTTTTAATATATGCAAATCATAAGTATAAATTAAATTATGAAAAATAGATAATTGATTATGTAGTAGGTCTTTGTATGGTTTAATATTCAGCACATCAAATAAAATTATAACCTACAACTGAAGATTATTGAGTTCTCATTGATAAAAACAGCAATACTTTGATTGAAAAATAATTACCTTTGAATGGTTTTAAAAACACAAATTTTGAGCTAACTACAGCTGTTATCTTCCAACCTTTGCATGTGTTGTGTGGATCTTTCACTCTTTCCAAAAACAATTCTTCCTTGCCCTAATGCACCCTCCATTGGCAACAGAACTTCCAGATTATGTTTCTTCATTCACTTACATAATTTCTCCCATATTTATATTTTAAATAATGTCTTAACAAATAATGTCTTATAAACTAAAAATTAGTTTTTACTTTGATCAATTGCTCTTAATAAATTATTGTTAAGTAATTATTTTCAAGACTAATGAGCTCTTTTTAAATAAGTAATAAAAAAAAAATTTAAGTCAATTCCTACTTAGGTCATCAAAGAAAATTTTTATTTTAGTTAACTTTTATCAAATAATTACAATTAATATAAATATGTATATACATTTGACAGAATAACAATACTGAGTGGCAATTACTTTTTATTATTTATCATTAAACTATCATATTGTCATCTAAAACAATCGTGTATATAAAATCTCAGTTCAACTGAATGCTTTAACGTGTGTGAAAAGAATCTTTTAAAATTTTGACTCAAGTTACTAAAAAAGAAATCAACTTGACTGTATCTGTAATTAGTTAGTTTCAGTCAATTTTAATTAACTAGCTTTCATGGCCCGGCGTTGCACGGGCTTTTACCGAGTGCATACATATGTGCATATGTGAAATTAACATGGGGATTAAGTTATACTAAGAGTATAACTTAATCCCCATGTTAATTTCCTCCTTTTTTTCTGACGCCAACACTTTTGTGTGGTTTTGACACGTACGATGTGAGTGCATGACCCGTGAGTGCTTGTCATGGCTTTGTCGCTTAACATTTTCCCTTCTCTTCACAAATTCAACACTTCCAATATTATTTTTCGAAATTACTTTGATTTCTTTGTTTCTTTCCTCTCCGCTTAGCCCGGTGTTGCACGGGCTTTTACCGAGTGAATAACTTCATCCCCATGGAAATTTCGTGTTTCCCTCAGGCCGATAGCACTTATGTGTGCGATGTGAGTGATTTCTTTAACTATGTCATTAAAACTCCCTTTTTCGAAATTTGTTCTTGCGTTGGTGTGGTGTTCTAATTATTAGAGATGGGTGAAAGCTCAGGTGTCATCCTCGTCACTTGACCATGGTTGAAAATTTCGAGGTCCATCGCCAATAACCCTCGAATAGGCGAACAGTGCGAATTTAAAAATCACTCACTCAGTTTTCAGTTCTTTCGTTGCAATTTTTTAGTCCCTGGAAACGAAAATGTAGCCTTTTTAAAAATATTTGTATGTTGAAAAAAGACAGAAAAGTAGAAATTTTTCCAATTACAAAATTTTACTACTATTTTAAATATTGAAGTAAAATTGTGAGGATTTTTTGAAATATTCGACACACGGGAAAAATGTTTCATGCAATTATCTTTATAAAAGAAGAAATTAAATGATTGTTTTAAGTATTTTGAGTGTTTTATTAAAATTTGTTTCGAATGCATAACATATTGCCATGGAAATTCACCTTCCTTTATCAAAGTTCCTGGTATGTGTGTGATTCCTTTATATTAACGTCACTACAATTCCCTTTTTCGAAAAAAAAAATATTTTCCAGATCTCACTAATGTCAAACAGGTTTCAGTTCTCTTTCTACAGCACGGTGTTACAGTGGCTTTTTTTAGTGTAGAACTATTTTCCCCCTGACTCTCCCCTCAGATATAAGATTTATCTTCAAGTTTCTATTCATGACATATCAAAAACAATATTGCTTTACTAAAAAATAATAAATTTGAACAATAAAAATAAAACTATTTTGATGCTTGAGTAAAAAAAAAAAATCATCATTTTTTAATAATAGATAGTTTTTAGGAATCTAAAATAATAAAATAATTTTCAGGTTTTCATTAATCAATTAATCGCTACTTACAGTTAGCTTAAAAATGTCTCCAGAACGTATTTTTATCCAAAATAATAGGCGATATACTTTTTATTAACAAATAATTTAATAATAAAATAGTAGAAATATTCCTTTGATTTTAAAAAATATATTAATTTAAATCCATTATCTATAAATACTAATAAAAAAAATTCTACAGATAGCTCTTGAAACGTTTGGATGTTTGATTAAACATATGTAAGTGCTAAAAAAAAACACTATGTAGGAAAACCTAGTTATAAGTACACATTCACTAAAAAAATACATTCAAAAAGAAAATACTATCTGAAAAAAACATTTAATTTTTTTAATTTTAATTTTAGCTTTTCATACCACACTGTGTTAATTAAATTATTTAAACACGTATCTGAAGAAAAAAGTTTTTTATACAAAACTAAATTATTAATTATTTTATGATAAAATTGATTTAAAATGTTCATAAGCCTTTATTTACATATTCACAGTATAAAATTCAAAAATAAAATAATACATGTAATAGAAAATATATTTCAGAATATTTCTTTTTTTATGATATATTTTTCTTATATTCCACTGTTCTTCAACAAAGCAATCCAGGAATAAAAAAAACTATCGGTTGTGTCCTGCGCCGAATGATATAAGGGAATTCCCCTTTTTACTACGTCAGCAAAAGACTCAAAACAACCGATACCTTTCACGTCTTCCAAACAGAAAGCAAACGCAATTGAGACGTAATTGAGAATTTTTTTTAAACTTTTCATTTTTTCTTTTTTTGAGAGCTTAACTTTTACGTTAATGACTTGAGCATGGTTGAAAATTTCGAGGTCCGTCACCAAAAACCATTGAATAGGCAAACAGTGCGAATTTAAAAATCAGCCACTCACTTTTCAATTCTTTCGTTGTAATTTTTTATTGCCCAGAAACAAAACTGTAGCATTTTTAAAAATAGTTGTGTGCTGAAAAAAAGACAGGAAGTATAAATTTTTCAAATTACAAAATTTCACTACTATTTTAATTTTTGAAGTAAAATTGTGAGAATTTTTTGAAATATTCGACACAGGAGGGAAAGGTTTCATGCAATTACCTTTATAAAAGAAGAAATTATTAAATGATTGATTTAAGTATTTTGAGTGTTTTATTAAAATTTGTTCAAAAAAGTTTTTGGCTTTTTTTTTAAAATCACTGATTCTAAAAGTTTTAAAAATCATTTTTATTTAAAAGTAACGATGTTGATTAATTTTGGAAAAAATCATGAAATATGCAAAAAAATCTTTGTTTTCTAAAAAAAAAAGTTTTTTTTTTTAAAATTCAAAAAAAAAAAAAAAGTTAGTTTTCGGCATTTTATTTTTTTAATCACTGTTTCTAAATATCAATGAACTTTTTAAAAATCATTTTCTTTTAAATTCATCGATATTTATAAAATACAAAACTATAACATATTAATATTTTTACATTAAAATTGATTAAAAATGTTCATTTAGCAATTAATTGTGACATTCCGTTTGCTTAAATAATGGCAGCACTGAAAATTTACGTGGGAAAAATAAACAGAAATGAAAGCTTCTTGTTAGGAATTGTTGAAAAAGATAGAAATTACTTTAAATGATTGAAAATCAGAAAAAAACCTTTTTTAAGGCAAAAAAAAAAATGAAAAGTACATTAAAATAACAGAGGATCATGTTAAAATAAGTATTTATCAGTAAAATTAATTTACGTGGGAAAAATAAGCAGAAACGAACAAAATCGAATTCGCTAGATTCGAACCCAGACACAAGAAAGAATTAGATACTTTGCGAAAGCGACACGCTTTGTAACTACGCCACACAGACCCGTAGCGGAGAGTGAAAATAGGCACTAATAATGAATGGGAGGTTCAAATTGAATTGAATTTTTAATTGAGGGGATCCACAGGATATTCACATAACGATTGAAAGATTTCGATTGAAGATTACATTTAAATGTATTGCAAAAAATTTATTGATTTTTGATATTTTAAAAAAAAGCAATTAATAATAAAGAATACATAATACGAACATAGCTTTTTTTTCTAAGGAATTTATACCTATTTAACTGACTATTTCCAAAAAAAAAATTTCGAAATCGGCAAATTCTTCGATTTTATTATGAAATTATATGTCAAAAAAAGAAATATACATTAGGCATTATTTTAAAGTAAACTATAAGTTTGATGAAAGAGAACAAAAATTTCGATACTGATAAATATTTTAAATGAATCTCAGAAATGCATTGAATGCATTTTATCATCTTAATCTGACATATATAGTTATTTAATTTTGAAAATTATATAAAGAAAAATTGACAAAAAAATAATTCTTTCACTCGCATTTTTTTTTTTTACTCACCAAAGTTACTGATTTCCCCCTGTTTAAGGCAGAATTTTTTTAGTGTAACCCTTGAGTTAGATGCGGTCGAAGGCGAAACAGGTCAGAAGTCTTTGGCGCAAAGCTAATTTTCGACGCCAATGTTTGGCTAAATGTAAAATCGCGAATTTTAAATTATTTTAAAAATCATTACCTTCATTTTAAGGGCATAATTTTTACGTTAATGCTCTCAAACTTCACAAACTATTTGCAAAAATAACGTACTTTGAAATAAAAAATGTACAAATTACTACTTTTTAATTTATTTCTCAGAAAAACATAAGTTTACGAAAATCACAATGTTTTTTAAAATCCGTAATTTTGAAGCAATTTTTTCAATCTTCGTATATGTTACGGATATTATTACTGTACGCACGGAAAAAAGGTTTTGTGAGATTATACCTTCATAAATGACGAAGTTATTCAATGTGAAGTAAAAATTGGGACTACTTTTTAAAAATTCTTTTAAAAAAAAGTTTTGGGAATTTTATTTTTTAAATGAATGGATCTAAAACAGAAAGGCTTGAAGTTAATTAGTGTAGAATATCGATTTGATAACACGAAAAGTAATTCATACCCAACGATTTAGAAGTAATTTTCATAAAAACGCATCAATTTTAACACTATTTTAAAAAATTCGAAAAAAATAGAAAATATCGTTATTTTACAAAAAAAAAAATTATAATTTTTTGTCTGATTTCCACACCGAAAATTTGATGACAATTTTAAGATGGTCGAAAACGTCGGATCACCGCTCGGCCGAAACGGAACGGAAGTTCCGCCAAGTAAACAACCGGCAGGAGTAAAACAATTAGGCGTTTTAAGGTTTTTAATTAATATCTTTTCAACTAATTACAATATCGGAATATAAATGGGCAATACGGCTTCCCCGGAAAATTCCCGATCTTTTGGTACCTTCCGCGACTTTCTGCGTGGTGCGGTTCGTGAGAAGATAGACGCACATACATAGATAGATACGTTTGTTTACCTTCGAATTTTAATAGTGTAGATTATAATTAAATTAATTGTCACCCAAAACAATCGTGTATAGAAAATTTCAACTCAAATGAGTGCTTTAAAATGTGAGAAAAACCTTTTAAAGTTTTGACACAAGTCGTCAAAATGGTCGCTAAATCACCAGAAATGGTGCCAAGTGGCTGTATCTGTAATTCCTAGAATAATTAATTGTAATCAATTTTTAATAATTATAATTAAATTACCGTATGGTCATCCAAAATAATCATGTATATAAAATTTCAGTTCAATTCAGTGCTTTAAAATGTATTTTATTTACAATTAAAAATTTGAACTAGGTATATATAAGGAGATGTGAACTAATAGTAGGAATTGAAAAAATATGCAATTTATGTAAGTTTCATACTTACAATATCAAGCCATATCAGCTTGTTTATATTAATTATATTTTATTACTAAGCAGTTTATTTTTTCTAGATGTTTCCATATTTTGTGCTCGAATGACAATATTTCATAATTACTACTCATGATAATCTAAGTTCTTTGATCAATGGTCATTACGTAGATTATTTTAGTGTTAAAACCAAAAATTGTAGCTATTGAAAAAAGAAATATATGGAAGATTTAGCAAACTGATCAGTATTTCTAAATGTTTATTGAAATTGATATTCAATAAAATTTTGGATGAAGTAACATTAAGTATTTTATAATTTTGAAATTGATTTAGAGTGTTTGTGTAGTTTAAAAAAGGGGGAATTTTAACTTTTAAGCATTAGTCTGAACAAAATATTGCAATGATAATTAAAAACTGTTCATATATCTGCAAAATATAATAAATGTATTCATTTCAGAATTTAGAAGAATCAAAATTCTCAAATAATGAAATCAATTTAGATTACTGCATATACACATTCCAAATACTGATTTTAAAAAAAAAATCATAAAAATGGATTTAGAACCCTCTTTAGAGGCAGACAGATTTTTTAAAAAAAAATCTGATACTAATGTGGTGATAACAGAAAGTTAAAACAAAAACATGGAAATAATAACTGTATTAATACTTCATAAATATAACATTAATAATTAAATTTTTTTGTGTGATACTGAAACTTTTTATTTGCCATCTTTACGTACATGAAATTGAAAACTATGAAAAGTATAATAGTTTAAACCAAGGGTTCAGCAGACTGTTTGGCTTTTTGCATAGACATTTCTGCTTCTTCAGACTTCTGCCTTTTTTTTAGTGTATTAAAAAAAAATGTTTATTGAAAAAAGCTTTCTTTAAAAATTCAATTGAATTTCCCAGCATTGGAGGGAAAAGTTACAATGATGTGATTAAAAAAAACAATATTTGCTGCTGTCACAATAATTGGCTGTACCTATTTATGTAGACAAACATTCCCTTCCATAAATCAAATAAAAATATACTAAGAAGCAATTTAGTAAATGACAATTTTCAAGCTAACCTAAAATTGAAAACCCCAGTCTTGTCACTGTTTTCTTTTACCACTAAAATTTGTGTTTATCTGACCATACATTTGCTTATCTGGGGAATCTAAATTAGAGTTATTTAAAAATGGGTGGCTCAATGTAAGAAGTGTCAAATTTGTGTAAAAATGAGATCAGTTACATATTCAGGTTATAAACCTAGTTCTTATATGCAAGAACAATCAATCCATTTTGATTATTAGTGTAAATATGATAATTTCAGTATTTTTAGTAAAGAAATTTTTCCATGAAGCTTGTAAGTGTAATTTTCAGTATTATGATATTTTCAGATTGATTGTTCTTTCATTGAGCAACAACTGTGAAAATATTTTCTATAGTTTTTCAAGTAAAAAAAATGCTGCTGTTTGTAAAACTTAATTCTAATCAATATTTTTTATGTTATTTAAGCATGACTATCATGATCAAGACTGCTATCAAAATAAGGAGCACCCACTTTCTAGGCACATTTATATATGAATGGCTTCGCTACCTTTATTTCTCTGAGAACTTGGCTGTTCTTTTTTAAAAGTCAGTCTATATCCCTGGTTTAGACTAGGCAGATAAAATAATGAAATGTTACATTGATTTTTTTTAGCAGTTTAATTTGATTTTATACCAGATATTTTATAAGGAATTGTTTGGTCTTACAATCTCGATTCTAATGTCTATCATAGGAATTATTGGATTTTAATTGCTTAAAAAACTTTTTGTGCTTCTAGATACTTATAATTAAGAAGTAATTTAATTGTAATTTTTAGCGCAAAATGCCTGATGGTGATGTCACAAATGCATCGAAGAAGATTTTCCGTCCTTCATCTCAAAAAAGTCTCAGTTCAAAATCGGCTACTTCATTAAAGCGAGGAACAAGCCTTTTGAAAAAGGGTACCATCAGAACACCATCAAGCATTCGACGTTTCATTAGCATGCCTCATAAGAATATCAAGAAGTATTAGTCTTATACTAATATTGATTATATTTCTAAATGTTTTTATATTCAGTGTCTTATGCTACTGTTTTCTTTCTTTTTTGTGATGAGGGTTATTTCACACTGAAAATACAGATTTGTAGATATTATATATTATTTGAAATGTCATTAATATGTTTCATTCATTTAATTGTTTAATAATTTTAAAAAAAATTTCCTTCTGTTTTTAGTGCAATTTTATTTTTGGGTTTTTATCAGTTAAATTGTGAATGAACAAATAGGAAAAGTATTATCTTGATTGATTTTCCTGCATTGAAATCATATTCATTGGTAGAAATTTGAATTAAATTATTTTAGCTCTGATTTTAAATCTCAATGACAAGTCATGAAAAATGACCATGTACAAAAACTAGTATGTGAAGATATTCTTTATACATTTTTTTCTGTCATATATTTGTATTTGTTCAACATTTACTTTAATAAAGCTTTCATTTTTTGAAATTATTGAACTATTCTGAGTGTTTTTCTTTTGTTGCTACAAATGAGCAAATCTAAATGACCAAGTACTATTTATTCAAAAACAAAACTTATGTCTAAAATATTTTGATTTTGTAGAAAAAGTACTAGAGTATGCAAATTTTAATCTCCTTTTCTTCCTAATTCTAGTGAATTCCAAAAATAGTTTTCGGAGTCAAGGAAAAAAGTTATACTACATCTCTTCGTGACCATATGCAATGAAATTAATTTTCCAATACCTTTAGACAGGATGGTACTAGATCCTGCTGTCTGATGTTCTGTTGGATCTCATTCCACACATCCTCCTTTGCATTGAGATCTGGTGATAATGCATGCCAACTAAGCAAGATAAAGTCTGGGTCATGCTCTTTGCACCATTTACAAACAATGCCAGTTATATGACAGGAAGCATTGTCCTGTTGAATGTATCCATCTGCTGCATTAACATAACAGGATGTACTTGATCTTTGATAACAAATGTCTTTGGGCATTCAGATGCTCTTCCACATAAATCAAAGGACCCATTCAATGTCAAGAAAAAATCCCCAAACCATAATATTGCTTCCATCAACATGAAGATTTGCAGTTGGGATCCATGCTTTCATTCTGTTTTCTCCATATGCACTCCATGAATCTTCATAGTGTAATGGAAAATGTAATTCATTGGACTATGTGACCCCTTTCCAGTCATCTGCTGCTACTCAAATCCTTTGCAAACTGGAGACATCCGCTTTTGTTCAAAGCTGACAGTAGAGACTCTTGAACAGATCATTGTCTACCATAGCCTATATGGTGAAATATGCTATAAACAGTTCGTTCAGAAACGTAATTGCTCCTTGATTCGACATATGGCTGTGCTTCTGTTGGACAAACACACTTTTGCAATTCTTTTCAAGCAAGCTTGTGATAATCGCAAACTTGATGCTGAGACTCGGTTTATTTGCTTAATAATCCACTCTTTCTAAACATTAACAATTATTGCTTTTGAATACTTCAAGTGCAGTTATTTTACTGATACAGGTTTCGTTGCTTTAAGTGCCCACATCATCCCACATTCGAACTCTGTTAAATAATGTTTTTTTTTTCTTCACATTTCTTCAGAAGCAATTGATGCTTCACTGGTATAGTCACTTCCTGCACTCCTTTTTAATAGCTATCATGCCCACTAGTGGCACCAACAGGAAGTTTTATCCGATCTCTGCGTAAGTGTCAAATGGTCATATTAATTTGGCCACTTGGTGTAGATGTGCAATATGTTAAGTCTTTCCTTCCTGGTGTGACAATATTTATTGCCAGTAGTGTAGTATTGAATGTTTTGCTTCTCATTTAGAACTGATGAGATATACTTAAGTTCTAGCTGACAGAATAGTGCAATGTGAAATAATAAATTAATTTATTCCCATTTCTTTTATCCACTTGTTTTCACTCGTTATTGTGTCCTTATGATTCTTCTTACTCAAGAACAATTGATTCATAAGCTGAAAATCGTACATCATGAGACTTTTAAAATTAGTTTATCAAATGTGTTTTATATAAATTTCATGAATAAAGTTTAAGTTAACATCTTTTGTAAGCATGTTAACGTTTCAAATGAGTAAGGATTAAAAAAAATGTTTACAATTGATTCGTCCTATATATTGTTAAGGGTATCTATGCTTATTTTTTCTAACTCAAACAAAAAGAATAACAGTCGACTCTCAATAATTCAAACCTTCGATGATAATACGAACCTCTTAGTAATTCAAAATATATGCTCAGTCCCTAGAAAAACTCTTGATATTTACAATACGTTTTGGTACACTCAATATTTCGAAGTAAAATCTGTGACTGGCCGGACTACAACACGCTATTATTCAAAGTTATCTTATAAAACTCTTGACAATTCAAACACTCGCTATCATGTGCAGTCCAGTAATAAACAGGCTGGAGCTTACAAATTTTGTGTTGTTTCTGCGTGTCTCCCCTGTAACGTAACCCCTTTGATGATCACCTGGTACCCCTTCTTAGTTCTGGTTCCTCAGGCGAAAATACACTTTTATTGCTTTCGTTCCTTTAAGTGGACAATAGACCAGTCGCACCTGTTGTGAGCTGTCCATATCTTTTGTTTAACACATGGCCTTGCCTCACGTGTTCAGAAAGGATTGTCCAGTATTGTGAAGAAGAGATGCGTAGGATTGTGTATGAATGTATTCTTTTAATGCAGGACTTTTAACTTCTGTATAATATTTTTACTGTATATAATATATATTTTTTAAAATTACTTTAAAATAATTTTATAGATATGTACAAGTGTTGTTTTATTACATAGTTTCAAATTTAAATGTGTTTAAAAAAATTATGGTGTATTTTGGGAAATTTCTATATTCTCTTGATTGTGGGAGAAGTTTGGGAGACCAAACTGCTGGGGGAGAATATTAAAGGGATTTTTATGGGACACGCGGAGGAGCGTAAAATTGATGTGAACAATAAACTCAAGAACATCGCCATGAAAAATAACGAAAGTGTAGCCGACTATATATTGTCAAAGCAAGAGGAATTTAGACTAAGTGCCATTAGATTCGCCCTAGGTGTCTTACCGAGGGAATTGTCTCCGGAGGATGCAGGTGTAGTTTGGGATACCAAATCATCAGACCTTGTTACAATAATAACTAGCCATTACCTGCACGTTTTGCTAGGTATTTCATGATGTTATATGAACATAAACTGTTTATTTATATATATTTATATAAATTAGTATCTTAGCATTAAGAATTCGATTTATTGAAAAATATTCACATAACCCAGGCCTCTTGATTTTAACAGGACAGATCAGATAAATAATTTTTAAAATTTAAATAGAATTATCTTTTATGCTCTCATAAGTACCTCCCCAAGAGCATTTCCGAGATAACCTATTTTAAGTAGATCTGTGCTGAATAAGAATAACATGATTGCCGAATTTCAAGTCTAAATCTAATAGTTCAAAAAAGGAACGGTAGTGCCTCTTAGGTGTCAATTTTCGCAAAACTCGTTTTGTAGTGGACCTATACTCGATGAAAGGACCATGCCTACCAAATTTTAAGCTTGTAGGGGTCTAATAGCTTAAAAACGGGAATATTTGTCTCTAGCGCCTCTAAGTTGGGAACATAGTTTTACTAACTCAGAAAACTTTGTGGGCCTGCGTCCAACCTTTCTCAAAGTTTCATCATAATCGGATGAACAGCTTAGGAAGCCATAAATGACATAGACACAAACATTCATTTTTATTTATATAGGTAACTTTTATTTCAGACTAATCAATTTATGATCAATTAAAAATTATAAACTGAGGGAGCAATTTAAATTGGATCACTATCTTAAGCTTATAAGACAATTAATTAAACACTTATCTGCTTTTGATCTGATAAAAAATTTCTTTGATCTCTCCTACAGGTAGGCTATATTTCAATTTAAAACTTCTTCTCTCTTATGCCCACGTCTCAGAAAGACAATTCTTTACTCTCACTTCAATGATAGCATAAGGACTAATTTTAACACACCCAATGCCAGGGTTTAAGTATCACTCAAATTAGTACAAAATCAAGTTCTTTCTATGGAAGGAGGTTTCAAACTGAAAGCACAGTTACAGAAGAATTAACCCCAAGTAGGTTAATAGAAGGACTGCAGATAGAACCCATCTCAGAATTAGTATTCCATACAGTTCGAAATGGAAAGTTCTCTAAAGTGTGTGAAATATTAAAAACTCAACATGAGAAATAACATGGGAGAAATCCTCCAAATAATATGGGAAGAAGCCTCCTTTAACTTACTCTCTAGAAATCGTTTTGAAGGAGTAAATGCTGAAGCATTGTGTTCTGGGGGGGGGATGAAAGACAAATGAGACGGCTATATTTGTCAATGGTAGAATCACCTAGCATGGGATTGTTTCTACAGAAATAAAAACATCAAACAGAACCACCCAAAGGAATACAACGCAGATAAATAATACATCTAGGAATCAAGATATTTCTTCTAACCGTGTTAACAGCTACCCACCACAAAGAAAAAATTATGCAATAAAATTTGGAACCTGGACAGTGGAGCATCCTGTCATATGGTCAAAGACAGTGCCGGGGTGGTCACCCAGGGGCCCGGATAAGCAGGGCTCTACGAGATTTTTTGATTATAAATTTCGATTTTCCAGTACCAAGGGGCTTGTAGATTTTCTGCACCCAGGGCCCGAAATGAGCTTAAATTGGCACTGGTCAAAGATGCTGTGTGATTTCAGGAAATAAGTCCCGAAATTATGGACACATATTTAGCTAGTAAAGATGCAAAAAAATATCCTGTGTTGGAATCGGAAATCTTTCAGCAAAAACTGTAAGTAGAAGACACTTCGTAATTTTATAAATTTAACAATTACTAATGATAGTTATGTTCCTCAACTAAGGTATAATTTACTGTCTGTGACATGTTTAATGGATAAAGATCTTAGAATTAAATCAGAAGATAGTGCATTAATATATGATAAAAATAATAAGTTAATAACAAAAGCATTTAAAAGTAATAGTAGATTTGAAATAAAATTAGAGCCAGTGTATAACTGTTAGTTTTATTTTTAGGATCAATCTTTTCATAATTATGGCATTTGGCATATCAGGTTATGTCATTAAAATTGTAAATATATGCTTAAAGTAAAAGATTATATTGGTAATGTAAAACTTATGATTTTAGTAAAGTAACCAGAAAAACTCATCGTAGTATTGAAAAAAAGTCCAAGTTCACAAATTCTTGATTTGCTCCATACGACCTGTGTGGTCCAATTATTGTCGAATCATAATGGTGGTGCAAAATATTTTATGGTAATAGTAGACGCGCTTTTTCTGGCTCTTCAGACCACACCTTTGCATCAGGCATACAAAAACCAAATTCCGGTACTTGAATTGAAAAATGATGTACAAATTAAAATCCCAGTTAGACGTTCGTGAAGCTGAAATCTAAGCAGATGTCAGTTCATTTAACAGATAATGTAGCAAACTTATTTTGAGGTAAAAAAAAATACTGCTAATCTATATACAGGGTGTCCAGCCTTAATGTGACCCAATAACTAATTCTCGAACCGTTCGGTTTAGATATGCACTTCCAATTTGAAAAATGTTTTAAAACAGATAAAGAATGTTTTTACATGCTTTTCGAACCAAAAAACCCATTTAGAAAAAAATTACAAAAATTAATTTTTTTATACGGTCTCCAGGTCCTATCACTTATATTTAGGAAAAGATGCAGTACACAAAAACAAAGTAAACACAAAAAGTTTCATTTTATTACGATAAAAACTGACCGAGTTATGGAACTTTGAAAATCATACTTTATATGCATTTTCTCGGCTATTTTCAAGAAGCTAGTAAGGGGCCGTCTCTAAAGTGAAATTAGTTGGAACTCTGCTAGGAAACTTTCCCTCTTGCACGTCACTCTTATGTAAATCGTTTTTAAATTTAAAAGCATACGTTAACAATACAATAATTGAGTACTTAAGAAATAAAATTTATTCTGTGTACGTGTAAAACGTAGAAAAAATAAAATATTTTGGACGAAGAAAACATTTTAAAAGCAATTCCAAAAAATAGACTTATATGCTGCAGCTTCAGTCTTATTTGCTGCGTTTTTGCTGATCATGACGAACGTTAAAATCTGTTGTGTAGTCGCTTGCAATTGCATACAGTTGTATTCTATTATTACAAATTCTAATAGGGGAGAACGAGATGTATACAAATGAAGAATATTGCGAAATGGTACTGTTTTATGGGCAGTGTAATCGAAATAAGAGAGAGGTGGCAAGACTTTATGCCATTAAATTTCCCACTGGATAACATCCATCTTATTGCACAATTGCCCGTGCCGTTCAGAGCTTGTATGAAACTGGGAGCTGTAATAGATGTATTCCCTGTCTCGTGCCTTCACCATTATTTAAGTTAATTTGGTCATTCTGATATAATAAAGCCCCTGATTCATGATTGGTGCATCATTCCACATTATGCTATAATTTGAATGGCAAATCCTGTATCATTTTGCTGCTATTTGTTAAAACAAGGTGTTTTAATCTTTTCGATACAAGTTGTATTTCTTTAATTTAATTTAACTTTCATTGTTTGCCATACAGCAATACAAATTGTCAATCTATGATGTTTACTACGATGTTTTTTTTTTGTTGCTCTTTCTGTTGATAGTGAATTACTGTGCTCTAAACTCAATTTATATACGACCCCCTTTTCTGAGCAACTCTGATGCTTCAAATTTATGTAGGCATAACTCGGCCAGTTTTTATCGCAATAATATGAAACTTTTTTTGTTTACTTTGTTTTTATGTACTGCATCTTTTCCAAAATACAAGTGATGGGACCGTACAAAAATTTAATTTTTTTGTAAATCTGTCTTTTGGTTCGAAAAGCATGTAAAAACATTCCTTACCTTTTTTAAATTGGAAGTGCATATCTAAACAGATTGGTTCGGAAATTAGCTATTGGGTCACATTAAGGCTGGACACCCTGTATATAAAAATGAATGTGTGTCTGTCTGTCTGTACTCGATAGATTCAAAAACCATACGTATAATCGCCGTGAAAATTTGGGAAATTATTAGGTATATCCCCGGGAAGGTTTTTGAAATTTTTTTTTTTAAATCAGTGTTCGGGTTCTAGGTGCTCCCGAACAACTATCCTAAAACTATATACATAAAGGAGAAAAGCAACTCACTCACTCACTGCATAATCACGATATCTCCGCAACTATTCAACCTACAGACTTGAAGTTTGGTAGATATGTTCCTTTCAGGGAGTAGAGATCAACTAGAACGGATTTTGCGAAATTGGAAACGCAAGGGGCATTAAGGGGCGTTATAAATAATTGTTTCCATTTTTAAACTACTCGATGTGCAATCTTGAAGTTGGGTAAGCAGATTCCTTTCATAGAGTAGAGATCCGGTACAAAATGAGTTTGGTGAAAATAGCCCCCCCCCCAGTGGCGTTGCGGAGGATTTAAGGGGCGTAATAGCTAAATAATTTCGTTTTTAAACTACTTGACCTACCTGCTGGAAAATTGGTAAGCGTGTTTCTTTCATGGAGTAAATATCCGCTACAAAAAGGGTTTTGGGAAAATTGGCCTTCAAGGGGTGTTGCGGGGAGGATTATGGGGAGATATAAATAAATATTCCGATTTTTAAACTATTGGACGCACAGTATTCATATTTGGTAAGCAGATTCCTCTCATAGGGTAGAGATACGCTACAAAATGCGTTTCGTGAAAATCGACCCCCAAGTGGCGTTGAGGGCTTAAGAGGCGTATTATAGAAAATTATTTCCATTTTTAAACTACTGGGCGTACAGTCTTGAAATATGATAATCAGAATCCTTTCATGGATTAAAGATCCCCTATATAATGTGTTTTGGGAAAATCGACCCCCAAGTGGCGTTTGGTGCTCAAGGGGCGTTATAGATTATTATCCCTGTTTTTAAACTATTAGACGTACAGTCTTGAAATTTGGTAAGCAGATTTCTTTTGTAGAGTAGAGAACCGCTACAAAATGGGTTTCGCGAATATCAACCACAAAGTTTCATTTCGGGAGATTAAAGGGCGTAATCGATAAATATTTCCGTTTTTAAACTATTAGATTCACCTGCTTGAAAACTGGTTGTTATGATCTTTTCATGGAATAGAATTCCTCTATCAAAGAGTAAAATGAAAATCGACCGTCAAAGAGGAGTTATAGAAAAAAAATTCCTGTTTTTGAATTGTTAGACCCACATACTTGGAATTTATTAAGTATGTTTCTTTTGTTGAATAGGTATCCACTAAGAATGTATTTCTGGGGGGTTACTGGGGCGTACTGACAAAAAAATTGCTTTTTTCGAACTACAACGACTATAATAATGGAATTTGGTTTGCGTTTTTCTTTTGTTGAATTGAAATCCGCCAAGAACGGTTATTTTGGAAAACGAATCTCGTCGGGATTGGAGGGGTAGTCAAAATTTCGTTTTTTTCCTGTTAGATTTAGACTTGAAATTTGGCTTGCATGTTTATTTTACAGAGTAGAGATCTACCGAAAATTGGTTTTGCAGGAATCCACTTGGTTATAGGGTTACGAAAGTGCAAACATCATTCTATACTTCAATTTTTGAGATTTTTAGAAATTACAAATTATTAAGAGGTGACAGTTACAGGTAGAAGTATATTTTTCAATACAATCGAAATCTTAATGCTGGGACATAGGTATTAATAATTTATATATTAAGTATATATATATTTATAAAACATCATGAAATACCCAGTTAAGCGGGTGGGTAACGGCTAGTTGGCAATGAAATTTAAAGCAAGGTTTGTAGCAGCTGGTTTTATTCAAATATAATTCAGAGTCATATTCATGAGTTGTAAATACAGAATCTTTTCAATTATTAATTCCCTTGCAGCTAAATTGAAATTAAATGTTAACTTCTTTGATGTAAGAACTGCATATCTATATAGTAATTTAGAAGAAACTGCGCATGTGTTACCTCCACTTGGTTATGAGAAATCAATTGGAGATGACAAAATTGGAAATTGAAAATGAGTATTTATGGTTTGACTCAGTCAGGTACAAACTGGTATATAGTAAAACCTGTTTTTGTGCGGTAGATAGGAACCGCTTAAAAAGAAACTACACAAAAGAAAAATGTGAAAATATTTCATAAATACATATAACTAACAACTTTGTCGACATACTACAATTTATTTTTTATGCATTGGAGAGGGACCGCATAAAAAAAAGTCTCACTTAAAATTATATAAAAAGTGCGAATTTTATTTTAAAATTATTAAGTGGATTTACATGTCAATTATTACGAAATTTTTGAGAAAGTTCTTCCAAACAAAAATAAAAAATATTTCCTTGTGTAATTTAAAAAATTTAATTTTCTTATTGATTTCATGGAGAAATTTTCAAAATGCTCATACATAATTCACTGCTACTCATCGTAATCCAAAGCATGCATCTTCCTGGGATGAATTCAGGGAAGTCTTAAAGGTATAGTCCGCTGGGCCTCGTCTCGTTCTCGATTGAGCCTTAAAATGATCAGGATTCGAATAATTTCAATGGTCAAATGTTATTTCCTGTTGTATTTTCTGAAAAAGTGGGAATTTTGAACAATATGTCAACTGGCTACATGTGATGACAGTCATCCATGTATAGGTTTGTAGCGGTATCATCTTCTATCCTACCGGATAAGCGCGCCACTTCAGGTTTATTCTCATACACCATCATTACTCACTCAGTCGGTTTGCGATTGTAAGCCATATACATTTATTTTTTTCGGATCATTGTTTATAGGAGTTTTTGACAACACGTGCTGTCTATTTTTAAGGGTCATAGGTGGGGGTTCTTGAGGGCCAATGCCTCAAGAAGTCTCAATACGTCCCTGGATGAATTAGTTAAAAATTGCTTCTGTCACCTAAAGATACAATTTCAATTGATTTAATTTTTGGCATCATAAACTCATAATTTTAAGTTTTTATGACGGACTGTCAGTTGCTTGTATAAGTCACGATAACCAGATAGGCTTGATCGAAGCACTTTTTGGAATTTCAAACTCAGAATTGGTATCTATTTTAAGAAAATGCTTTTCCGATTTGTTGGAAAGCTGAATCCCTGCATATGCTTTATCCGCTCTCAAAGAATCCGGTTCTTCTTGTCCGTCTTCATAATCTATCAAATTATTGATAATGTCACTGTCATTGAAAGTTTCATCTTCAATCAATTACATGCTGCTAGTGCAGGGATGGCGAACCTTTTTGAGATGTGGGTCAAATTTTGTTCTTATTTTTTTTTTAGTACTAGCTCGTGGGTCACTAATACCTATTTGTACCAAAGCTTTTAAAAAATTTTAACTTGGTATCTTTAAAACTAAACATCTTTAAAAAATTCAATTAGGTTAACAGGTAAAAATGGGTGTGGAATGGGGATTTAAAATTTTTTTAGTAGGGTAAAAATTCTTAAGTGCTTAGTGCAAATGGCCATAAGTTGTTAAAATGAACAAGTTGTAACGAAAATTACGAGCAATATATAATGAAATATTATCTATTAGTATGTATACACATATATAATAAAATTTATTATATGAGGAATTCAGTGACAAGTCTGTTGCTGTTTATTTTCAGATAGTGTTTTTAATATTAGGTTGATATTTCGTATTCATTTGTTTAACCGTTACATCTGTTTAATTCTTTCAAGTCTATTTATATTAGAAGATTTTACAAAGTTCATTGAAGAAAACCATTTTTCCCTCGAACATGTGGACCCACAAACATCATAAATAGAATACACGCATTAACTAGTTTCTTCATTGATATAAAATTATTTGGTAAAAATCCCATATGTTTATATAATATTTTAACTTTTTACTGTGGGATCAATACTATCTGCAATGCTTTTGTTAGCACTAAAAGTGGTCGATATCTGTGTCTCTAAAATGAATTGACACGACTCAAGAAAACACAACACAGTGGACTGCTAAAAGCTTTGTTTCACCCACACTATGTACACAAAACAGCGCGTGGCCGGAGCCGCGTCACAAGCGTTTTCACCTGTTAGGTGTTGAGATGTTTCCATCCTTTACTTAACATACTCCCGCCTTGAATCTTTAAAGGTTCAACAAAACAAAGCTGAAATTTAACATACACTGATAAAAGAAGAAAATAAGATACATTAAATGAATTTCTTCATTCACAATAGCATAAATGCACAAATATATGACTAAAACTACACACACAATAAATCTTAATAAGCAATAAAATGACACATTCTGAATAATTATATAAACAATGAACATTTGAAACAAGCAAATAACAATTAGCAATCAATGTTGTTCTAATGGTAAAATACAAAGTTTAGTAATTCCTCTTTTAAAAATACCATGTTTTGTTTTCACATTGGCTATTCTTATCTTTCCATCTGATCCTGCAAACGTCTCTGTTATTCTCCCTAACAACCATTTGCAAATAGGCATGCTATCTTCCTTTACAAAAACTAAGGTCCCTATACTTTAACATTATCCTTTGAAACATCCTATTATTTCTTTGTTGTATATTACTTAAATAGGTATGCGACCAACGTTTCCAAATCGTTTGAACAAATTTTGACATCATTTGCAAGTGTGAAAGCCTATTATCTGGCAAGGAAGTTAGATCAGGTTCTGGTAGTGTATCCATTGAACGGACCGATCAAGAAATGTGCAAGAGTTAAAACTTCCAGATCATCAAGCTCTGAAGATAAAGTTCTTTTTAAATGATATTTGAATGATTTGACTCCAGCCTCCCAAAGCCTTCCAAAATTTGGGGATCTAGGAGGAACGAAATTCCACTGAATTCCTTCATCAGACAAATAATTAGTTAAAAGCTCAACTGGTTTATTTATGATCTTGTACAATTTCTTTAATTCAGTTTGAGCTCCAATAAAAGTTTTTGCATTGTCACTAAACAGTTTACTACTTCTACCGCGTCTAGAAAAGAATCTCTTAAGAGTAGCAATAAACGACTCAGAGGTAAGATCAGTTACCATTTCCAAATGTATTGCACGAGTAGCAAAACAAATAAATATGCAAACATAAATCTTATGAAATACACCTTTTCTTTAAGTTTTGTATCTAATGGAAAAAGGGCCACAAAAATCTATTCCTGTACAAATAAAAACATAATTTTGATTCACTCTATCATAGGATAAATTACCCAAAATTGTTGCCTTTCAGTAATTGGCTTAGCCTTAAAACATGTTACATACTTATGCACTATTTTTCTACAGAGATTTTCCATTTAAGGGCCAAAACATTTTACGAACATGATATAACAATGATTGAGCACCAACATACAAATACTTTTTATGAAAATATTCCATAATATAGATAGTTAAACAATGCTTATCTGGTAAAATAGCAGGATGCTTATGACAAAATTTAAGATTAGCATTTTTCAATCTACCACCAACACGTAAAATGCCATCATTATCAATAAAAGGATACAAGTTGAGAATTCTGGAGTTGGCAGGCAAAGGTTTTCCACTTTGAAGACACTTAAGTTCAGAGGCAAAGTTTGTTACTTGGACTTGTTTGATACAGCATACTAAACCTTTTTCCAGTTCTTTGGTTGTAAGAGCTCCGAATTTTCTTTTCATGAACGTGAAACCAATTTTCTTCTGGCAAAATTGATTGAATTTCAGATACTCTGTGTGTGTGTTGGCAACAAAAACTTGCCATCTCTTTGGGTCAGACTTCAACTAAGATAGAAAAATGGTTGAATCACTCCATGCGTATACTGATGTTACTCTCGTTGATTTTATGAGGTGCGCCAGCAACACCGCAGCACATAATTCCAGTCTTGAAATAGATATAGTTTTTAAAGGAGCAACGCGAGTTTTTGCAGTGAAAAGTTTCACAGTAATTAACGAATTCTCACATGATATGACGTAAATCACTGCACCATAGCCTTTCTCCGATGCGTCACAAAATCCGTGTATGTCAACTATTGTATATCCAGGTAACAGGACATTTTGAGGAACGTGAATTGAATTTAATAGATTAATTTCTCCACACATAGCCTTCCATTTTCGGCTCACTTGCTCCGGAACCGGATCGTCCCAAGATAACTGTAGTTTCCACAGTTCTTGAAGCAGAATTTTAGTTGATATTACAAAGAGGGCTATCCATCCCAAAGGATCGAACAATTTGGCTATAGTTGACAAAATGGTTCACTTAGTGGGAATATCTTTGTTTTGGAATTCTATATCTGTAATATTGCATGTAAATTCATTTACAGAAGGATGCCATACTAAACCAAGGACCTTGATAGCTTTCTTTTCGACAATTGTATGAGAACCTATGTTATCTGAACTTTTCATTAGTGCGTTTTCTAATACTGATTTTTCATTTGTTGACCATTTATGAAGCTCAAACCCACCCTTTCCCAAAATCTCTTACAATTCAATCACCAACTCAGTAGCTTCTTGAATATCATTTGCACCTGTCAACACATCATCTACATAAAAATCTCATAATACTATATCTGTCGTTTTTGTAAAATTAACCTTTTCATCAAAGGCTAATTGTTTTAGAACTCTAATTGCTAGATATGGAGCTGAAGTAGTTCCATATGTAACAGTATTTAAGAGAAAGGTCTGAATTTTATTTTCACGACTATTTCTCCAAAATATTCTTTGGAAATCTCGATCCTCTGGAAGAATATTGACTTGACGGTACATCATTTTGATATCTGTTGTCACTGCAATATTATGGAAACGAAATCTTAAGAGATTGCAAATTAAATCTTGTGTTTTCGGGCCACTCATCAATACGTCATTGAGTGAAACACCCTATGATGTCTTTGCACTTGCATCAAACACTACGCGTAATTTTGTGGTTAAACTCGATTCATTTAAAACAAAGTGATGTGGATTATAATAATGTTGATTTTATACATTAGAAACAATGGATAAAATTAATTCCATGTTTCCTAAAGACAAATATTCCCTCATGAATTCCTTGTATTGACTATAAATTTTTGGCATTGAGGAAAGCCTTTTTTCCAAGTAAAGGAATCTGCGAAGTGCTGTTTCACGCGAATCTCCTAAAACCTTTCTATTTGGTTTGAGTGGTAGCATGACTGAATATCCTCCATTGTCTCGTGTGTTGTGTTCTTCAAAACGTAATTCATACAGCTTTTCTTCACGAGTTAGAGGTGAAGAATTTCGAATAACTGCTAGTTCCCAAAATGACTTTATTAAATTATCTGTATTTACATTCAAGTGATTCACGACCACTGGATTCGAGGTTTGTTGTACCTGAAATGATCCAGCCTAATTTTGTACTCATAGCGAAGGGAAGATTTGGGGCACGTTTGATGATTTCTCCGTTGATTAAATTCAAAAACACATTTACACCTAATAAGATATCAATATTCGCTGATTTGTGAAATGATGGATCAGCCAAGCGTAAGTCATTAAACTCGTAACAAATGTTTGCAGGTAGAGACACATGAGGAATTTTGTCAGTCACTTTTTCTATCACAAAAACAAAAATTGAAATCTGAAGGTTACTTTCGAAATGAGAAGTGAACAGTAGATCTACTTCTCCGTTACTCACAATATTGAAAGAACCTAAACATGAAATTGTAGCTGAGCTATCTCTAATTGGCAAACCTAATTTCTTTGTGTATTCATTTTCGCAATGAATGACCTTTGACTCCCAGTACCCAATAAACATCGACACTTACCTAGTTTTTGTTTGGAACTCCTAACTCTAATTAATGCAGTGCACAACAAAATGTGAGCTTGTTTTCTATTATAAGAACTCGAAGCACATACAGTTGATGTTGTAGGCTCAAAAGAATTTGTAATTGAATTAGGAACCTCTTGAACTTTTTGGGAATAAATGCGGTTGCTTCTGGATTAGCTTCTTCGATTGATTTTTTGGATTATAGTTTCCAAAATGTAATATATTATGGTTTTTACATTTGTTAAGACTTTTACACTGTTTAATTTGATGCACACTAGATAAACAATTAAAGCGCAATCTATTATTTTTCACAAAATCTACTCTTTTGGGCACCGTTAACTGTAGGAATGTAGAACATTTTAACAAATTATGATCATTATGACAAAAAATACATTTGAGATTTGTAGCGAATGTACTCACTTTATTATTTGAAGGTTTATAACCTTTACTCCCTGAAATTTTACTATTTTGCAAATTTCTAGCATAATTCTTCAAAAATTGAATTAACTCATTTAATTTAGGTATTTTATCTTTTTTAATTTGTCTTTCCCACCTCAATTTGGTGGAATAATTTAATTTTTGCAATATTACATATAGTATCAAAGTATCACTGAAATCATCTATTTTTTTATCTAAAATTTTTAATGCACGAATAATTTCATTTAAGTTATCTACTAAACTCAAAACTGCAGAGGCCGATTCACATTGAATTCTATTTAACGACATCAATTTTCTGATACGAGCAAATACTAGTTCACGTTTATTGGAGTAACGATCTTCTTACAATGTGTAACTTAATATTCTCATGTAAAAGAGAAATTGCCTTGTTCTGAATATTTTTCCCTAGATAATGTACTTTAGCTTATTCCTTTCTTAGGACTCTTCGAACATGCTCCTCCATTATTGGATCAAACTATTTGTAAAACAAGTATCGCGCGTTATTGGAATCGTAAAGTTTGTCACTCTTACCCCGAAGAGCTAAACAATTTTGAGTAAGCATTTTTAATGTTGCTACAATGCGTAGAAGCTTTTTGCACTAATAATTAGTCACCGCAGTACTGCGTGAGTTAATGTCAATTGTTTTAGAGCATTGTAATTGCTGACTAAATTCAATACAAGACTTTTGGCTTTGACTATGGTTTTTTGATGTTTCGTGTTTTTTTAGAGTTTCAATGAGGTGCTTCCAACTTTTAAAATCTTCTGTTGAAAGAGAACTAATTGTCTAGCCAAAAAGTTTTCAACAATAAAATACGAGTATGTACAATTTTTTGTAATGGAATAGATTAACCATTTACGCATAACCATTTCGCCCTTTTTTTAAAATTCTAGTATAATATTGCGAGCTAAATCTTTGATCGGGGTCATCATAAAAAAATCAATAAGGGGGTGCTTCTTTTACCAAACAAAATATATCGGCGTCTGATTGAATAACCGGCCAGGTTTCTGGATTTGAACAAAATACCATCGTTAAATTATCGTGCTCTTTGGATTTCTCTGGAGGAGTTCCTATAAGAGCAGTGATACTATCAGCTCTGTTTATTTCATCTGCAACATCCTCATCATGGAAGAATAAATAAAATTCTAATTCCATACTGCCTTCCTTTTTTCTATATTGCCTTAAAATTAGTTTAGTAAACTTCCATTATGTTTTTTAATATGGGCTTGTTTTTCGAATCTCTTTCTTTTGGATTGGGCATCAGATAGTTTTTTTACACCCTCCCTCAAACATTCTAAAATTTACAATTAACAAGGCAAACGAGGCACAATTTTTTTTATTAATTCTGGGAACCGTAATGAAAGCAGTGCAGTCTGGAAGTGGAAGTTCCCTTACGAAATAGTTTTCGTGTCAATATTTCAATTTAATCAAAAAATAATGTTTTACAATCCATATTCTCTTAACTATAACTATAAATATATATACACAAATAACTTCATTGACATTAAAATATCCTAGTTTCCTTTTAACTGAGTAATCCTTTGGCTTAAAATCGTAATTCACTTATGTGATTTTATTTATTACACACTTCTTAATTTATTCATACATTAATAATCTAAAATATCTAGGTTTCCAATGTATAAATAATAATATTTTAGAAAATATTTTCATATAAATTTTTGCGTAAGAAATAAAAAGTATTTTTCAAATTTGGTCTAAATGCCGCCCCTAAAATTTGTCGCCCCGGACATAGGTCAGGATTGTCCGGCCCTAGAGCCGCCCCTGATAGCGGTGTCTCTAAAATGAATTGACACAACTCAAGAAAACACAACACAGTGGACTGCTAAAAGCTTTGTTTCACCCACACTATATACACAAAACAGTTACACTCCAAAACAGCGCGTGGCCGGAGCCGCGTCACAAGCGTTTTCACCCGTTAGGTGTTGAGATGTTTCCATCCTTCACTTAACAGCTTTCACTTAGTTTTCCTTCTACTTCAGAAGTCAAATCTACAAATTTTGTTTTCCACACTATGCTGCTTCGAAATTCAACTAATTCCATTTCTAAATTATCGATACCCAAGCACATAAATTTGGTTAACTCCATTGTTTCAAATTCTGTTTTGTATGGATGTAAGCTAAAGTAAAATGTACTTTTTAAACTTTTAAATTGGTTGAATCTCTCCATAAAAGCTTGTTTTATTTCCTGTATAATCATTAAATATTTTTTGATTGCATTTTCTTAAAGTCAAGGGAGTTTTCAAAAATTATTGTGTTTTGAAGATATTTTTATAACTGAGGAAAATATTTCATGATTTTCGTTTCCAAATCCTTTGTAAAGATATCAAGTTTCGTCATAAATATTTTAATATTTTCAAACATTTTTAAAAAATTAGCCCATGTTCTTGAAGTTTTTTTATTCAATTCATTAAAATGCTGAGTGATGTCGCATAAGGACATTAAATCATTTAAAGAATGTATATTGGATAATTCATTGAAACCATTGTCTTTTTCAATTAAAAATAGCTTAATTTCTTCTAATAACATTACAAAGCGATTGAGAACTTGACCGAACCTAAGCCATCACGCTTTGTTGTATGTCAAAATCCCTGAATACTGGCATTCAGTTTCCTCTAAGAATTGTACAAATTGTGCCATTTATAAAGAGCTCTTGCCTTTATAAAGTTGATTATTTTTATTGCAGCTGACATTGCACAGGAAAATGTTTTCAAAATATGCTTCGTATATAAAACTTTCTGGTGTATTATACATTGAAATTCAATAAGAGAATGTGAAATATTTTGCTTAAGATTCTTATAAATCCAATGTTTTTCCTTACCATGCACCGTCAGTTGTAACAGAAACTATTTTCTGAAGGTCAATAATCATTTCTTTAAAAGCAATATCAAATTCTTTAAAAATATTAATACACTTCCCTTTTAAATTTATTAGTTTTATTAACTCTTCTTTCATTATATTTCTATACTTATATCGAACAAAAACTGCTCATTGTGCATAACCATTTACATCATTACTCTCATCTGAAGCAATGGAATGCATTTCTGCATAATTTAAGTCGTTATGTATTTGCGAAAAAATATTTTTTTTCTAATTCAACTCGATTTTTAATTATATTGCGACTCACAGGTAACTCATTTATGCGCTTTTATAATCAAGTATTTTTCTTTTAAATCAGAAAATGTACGCAGAAAACAATTCTAAAAATGCTTTTTGTACAAATTCTCCTTCTGAAAGAGATTTCCTGTGGAGAGCAATGCAATGGGCAGCTTGGAAACTGGCAGCTGCAATGTTATTTTTTGGAACCAAAATTTTTTTTTAAAACGCTGCTTTGACAAAAATTCTCTTTTTTCTTTCGTAAAAAATACGTTTTTCTTTTTTCATTTGTTGACATACCGAGATTAGAATGCAACGTTTCAAAGTGTCCTTTTAAATTATATGTACGTGAAGTCACTTTTTCATTACAAATTATACATATAATCATTTCATTCCTATCAATCATTCCATATTTATCAAACTATTCAGTTTGATATAGCCAGGAACTTGTATGAGCTCGCTTTTAATTTTTTAATCGCCGACATAGTACAGGGCTGCAGTTAAAAATATTTATTACAGACGAATCTCGATAATTCGAAGTTGAAGGGACCAACAAAAAACTTCTAGTTATCAAGTGTTCGAATTATCAAGAGGGTAGGAAAAAACTTGCAAAATACATGAGAAATTTTTAACACATTTAAATTTGAAACTATGTAATAAAGCAACAATTGCACATATATATAAAATTATTTTAAAGTATTTTAAAAAAGTACGTATACAGTATAAATATTATACAGAAGTTAAAAATCCTGTATTGAAAAAATTCATTTATAATATTAAAAAAATATATACTGGCCATAACAAAAATTTTTTGACAAAAAAAATGTTATCTTTTTTTTGTTTCATGGCATTCAATTTAACTTTGTCAATAGATTTTTCTAGAATAAATGAAGCTTGAAAAATGTTTGCATCAACATGATTTTCAAGAAAAAAGTTGCGTAGTTTGTTTAGTGACACTTTAGCTTCTGTCAGAGTTATCGGAGTAAACTCCGATGATCATCAAAGGGACTACGTTACAGGGGAGACAAACAGAAACAGTACAATACAAGATACGTAAGGTCCAACCTGTTTGCTACGTAACTCTACATGATAGTGAGTGTTTGAACTGTCGATAGTTTTATAAGATCACTTCGAATTATCGTGTATTCTATTCCACCAAGCCACAGATTTTACTTCGAAATATTGAGTGTACCAAAACATATTGTTTTAGTTCGAAATATCAAGAGTTTTTCTAGGGATTGAGCATATACTTGGAATTAGCGAGAGGTTCGAGTTATCGAATTATCGAGAGTCGGCTGTATTTTGAATACAATAATTTGAGGAAACATTTTGTATTAATATACATACACATCCCTTTTAAACGCTTTCGAAACGGATTCCACTAAGTTCAAAACTGGTACAGCCGTGCCTTATATTGTGAGCCAAACATTGCTAGTATCGAGAATAACAGACATGCGCATGGCGCCTCGTAAGGTAAAAGAGAGGGGATGATGGGAATCTTTCTGCAAACATAACCTTACAAAAGTGCATTTTATCCGAAGAAAGTGCTTTAAATATGGTTATTTGCTTAGGTTTGTCTATTTTTTTCAACAAACAAAATGTGTGTAAAATTATACTCTTTTTTTTTGATATTTTGTAAACACTTTTGCTTTATTACAAAAACAACATACTTTCATATACATTTGCGTCATTTTGGAGCTGTAATGATCGAACTGAAGGTTATAGACAGCATTTAAATTTCTTCTGTGGCAATGCAGAGCTTGAACAAATACAATATAAATAATCCACTCACATTAGAAAATCTAAATAAATCCGCGTAAAGCAAAAAGTGGTTGCCTAGAAATCGTGGGTCAATTAAGAAGTTTGCGTGGGTCAGTGTCTGATTCGCCATCACTGTGCTAGTGCATTGAGAGAAAACAATTGAACGTGCATTGTCGAGACTTTTTTTAACCAATGAACACAGTGTCTTGAAGTGTATGTATGTACATTGTTAGAAACATTACAGTGGCACCAAAACCATTACAATTCATACACCGCATTAAAAAAAAATTCCATTAATAAATTAAAAGTAAAAAAACTTTTTTAAAAACAAGCTTTTATTTAAACGCGCTAAAAAGAATAAAATAAATTTTTCTTTAAAATTTTTTTACTATCAACTTATAACGTCATTACACAATTTATATGATATAAAAGCTTGTCGCAAGATTAAAGTACTCTTATTTACTTAGTTTGAAAATTTTAAGAAATTGAAATCAATCAGATCAAGTTATTTAATTTACTTGTTTATCTGCAGAGGTAAATCTCGCGACAAGCTTTTATATCATATAAATTGTGTAATGACGTTATAAGTTGATAGTAAAAAAATTTTAAAGAAAAATTTATTTTATTCTTTTTAGCGCGTTTAAATAAAAGCTTGTTTTTAAAGTTTTTTTTACTTTTAATTTATTTTTTACTTTTTAGTTATCACTGGACAGATTTCTCAGTCTGTTCATCTCATTCAACGCTGCTAGGTGTTAGCCGATTATTTTCGAACAGTCGAGCTAAATGAATTCGCGCAAAAAGGGTACTAGACGAAAAACACAATTTTTTCTTAAATCCGTAAATTTTAAGCAATTCTTTCAATCTTCGTACAGATCTTGGGTAATATTATAATACACACGAAAAAAAGTTTTATGAGATTTTCTTCAAAAATGACAAAGTTATTAAATATTAAAATGTTGAGTATTTTTTAAAAAATCGTAAAAAAAAATTTTTGACATTATATTTTTTAAATGACTGATTCTAAAAGAGCAAATCATGAGCTGTTTTAGTACGGAATGTCGATTCATTTAAACAAAAAAAATTCATGCGCTTCGATTTAGACATTATTTTTATAAAAACGCATCGATTTTGACTTATTTAAAAAAAATCGTAAGAAATACAAATATTATTATTTTGTAAAAAACATTATTCCGTATCGGGACGAAATAAATGATCTTTCCGATTCTATAATTATTTTTTGTCTGAGCTTCATAGATTAACCTCTTAAGCGGTCAATTTTTTGACCAAAATTTTCCCCCAAAAAAGCCCATTTTTTAACTGCATGTAACTAAGCATAATAATTAACAAAAAGCGCGAAAATGGAAGATTTTTATTTTAATCTCCGGTTTAAAATTTTACTCACCTTTTTTTATTTTATAATTTTTGAACACAAAAACCCTTAAATGTTTGCTTTTAATAAGTACATTCTGCGTACTATGAAGAATATTTCACATATATCTTAAAATATGTTTTCTTCCACTTACCAAAAAATTTCATGTTCATACCTCTTTTTCATACGATTGATAGGATTTTATGTGTGTGTGTGCATATTTATATGCACACACAATATGAAGAATAGTGTAACACTAAGTCTTATATTCCAATGGGGAGAGATAATATCGACTTCTTTGGATTATCTATCCATTTTCCTTAGGCAACACATTGTACATTGCCTTGTGAATCCCTGTTCTTTATCCAATATTTTCAAGAATATATATTCTTGCCTTCAGTGAAAAATTCTCACCTTCACCACTACCAAAATTCTGAGTGAAGAGTAGTTCAGTACCATGGACAAACTCTCTCTCTCTGCATCTCCTAAAGACACACTATACTAATAACCTTATAATAGGAATAAAAATGTCTGTGCAAATAAAATATAGTAAGAAAAAATTTCAGTGCCTGTACAGCGCACGGGCAAACCGGTTGTGGCTAACTTTCAGTAGCTCGTAAGGTGTACGGGCAAACCAGTTAGGGGTTCAAGTTAGAATTTCTATAATACTCCATCTCAGTTTAACTTGGCAGCGTTTAAAAAGGTATACAATGTACCAATCTACTTGAAAAATAGCTCTACTTTTTTTTAAAATTTAAATCCAAGAAAATAGATAGAAATTTGTAAAAAAATATTGCATATGTTGTAGAAATTAGATTATTTTTACGTTGTAGAAATGTAATAATTTTTTAGACAAAGTTAATACAGTCAATAGCGCAACGTTATGAAATTCCAGTTTGGCTGAAAACCGATTTTCGACGCCAACTTTTGTCATTGTTGTAACAATAAAATTATTACAACAATGCAGATATATCCAAGTTGGCGCCCAAAACTAGTTTAACGTTTTTAATTAATATCTTTTTAATTAATTGCAATATCGGAATATAAATGGTCAAAACATGCATTGTCATCCAAACTAAACGTGTATACAAAATTTCAGCTCAATGGGAGGAAGATATCAGCTTCAAAATTGAGTTGCAAGATTCCACCCGAACAAATTACATACATACATACATTGTAAGTTAAATAAAAGCTTTTAATAATAATAATAATAATAAATTAAATGTAAAAAAACTTTTTTAAGGACAAGCTTTTATTTAAACGCGCTAAAAAGAATAAAATAAACTTTTCCTTTAAAACTTTTTTTACTATCAACTTATAACGTCATTACACAATTTATATGATATAAAGCTTGTCGCGAGATTTAAGTACTCATATTTACTTAGTTTGAATTTTTAAAAACCAAATCAATCAGGTCAAGTTATTTATTTTACTTGTTTATCTCCACAGGTATATCTCGCGACAAGCTTTTATATCATATAAATTGTGTAATGACGTTATAAGTTGATAGTAAAAAAAGTTTTAAAGGAAAAGTTTATTTTATTCTTTTTAGCGCGTTTAAATAAAAGCTTGTCCTTAAAAAAGTTTTTTTACATTTAATTTATTTTTTACTTTTTAGTTATCGCTGGACAGGTTTCTCAGCCTGTTCAACTCATTGAACGCTGGTTCGCCATCCCTGGTTTAGCAGAATTAATTCTCGCAAAATGGTATTAGACTAAAAACACAATTTTTTTAAATCCGTAATTTTTAAGCAATTTTTTCAATTTTCGTGCAGATTTTGGGTAACATTGTTCTACACACGAAAAAAAAAAGGTTTAGTGAGATTATCTTCATAAATGACGAACTTATTAAATGTTTAATTAAAATTTTGACTATTTTTGAAAAACTTTAAAGAATATATTATTTATTTGAAATATTTTGAAGATAAGGGATATATTTCTCTAACATATTAGAAGAAAATTTTAGTTGTTTATTAAAAAACTTCAAAAGACATTTAAATATTTGTATTAATCAATAAAATGCTTAAGACTCAAAACGCATTTTGTAATCAAAAAAGAAAGTTTTATCAAATAATGATAATTTTTTGCTGGACATTGAATATCTTCTACGTAAGAATCTATTTTTTTTTAATTGCTCAGATCATCTTTAGAAACTTGATTTTGAAAAAATCAATAATTAAATTCAAATAAAATTAACAGATTCTATTTGTAATTAAATTTAAGGACATTTTGTGTGTTTAGATTACTGGTGATAAAATGAGGTATATTTAAATTACTTGTAGGCTTAAAATTAGAAAGTTTCTTTAAAAAATTCCTTCATTTTATTATAAAACTAGCTGTTACCCGCCCGCTTCGCTTTGAATTTCCTGATGTTTTATAAATTTTTACTGCTTATATATATGTATAAATTATTGATATCTAAGTCCTGCATTAAGAATTCGATTGTATTGAAAAATATACTTATACCTGTAACTGTCGCCTGTTGATAAAAAAAAAGGGGCAGAACTCATCTAATTTGTGTTTTCTAAAAATCTCTAAAATTGAAGCATAGAATGATGTTTGCTCTTTCGTAACCCAAAAACCAAGTGGATTCCCCCAAAACCAATTTTCGGTGGATCTCTACTCCGTAAATTGAACATGCAAGCCAAATTTCCAGTCTAAATCTAACAGAAAAAACAAAAGTTTTACTATCAATATCCCCGTAATCCCGTTGAGAGCCGTTTTCCAAAATAACCGCTTTTAGCGGATTTCAACTCAACAAAATAAAAATGCAAACCAAATTTCATTATTATAGTCCTTATAGCTCGAAAAAAGTAATTTTTTTTGTCAATACGTCCAAGTAACCCCCTGCACCCCCCCCCCAGAACTTGATTTACTTAAAATACATTCTTAGTGGATTCCTATTCAACAAAAGAAACATGCTTAACAAATTTCAAGTATATGGGTCTAACAATTAAAAACAGAATTTTGTTCAGTTACTCCTCTTGACCCTCGCAAACATCCTTATGGTCAATTTTCGTTCAAATTTCAAAATTTGAAGACTGTGCGTCCAATAAATTAAAAATGCAAAAAAAAATATATATATCAATAACGCCCCTTGAACCCCCGCAACGCGGCCTAGGGGTCGATTTTCACAAAACACATTTTGTAGTGTATCTCTATCCTATGAGAGGAATCTGCTTACCAAATTTCAAACTGTGCGTCTAATAGTTTAAAAATAAAAATAATTATATATATCTGCCCTTAACACCCCTTGGGGGTCAATTTCTCCCAAACCTGTTTTGTAGCGGATATTTACTCCATGAAAGAAACATTCCTACCAATTTTCAAGCAGGGAGGTGAAGTAGTTTAAAAACGAAAATATTTATCTAGTACGCCACTAAATCCCCCGCAACGCCATTTAGAGGTCTGTTTTCACAAAACCTTCTTATAGCTGATCTCTACTCTATAAAAGAAATCTACTTATCAAATATAAAGACTGTGCGTCTAATAGTTTAAAAATGAAAATAATTATCTATAATGCCCCTTAAGTCCCGCAACGCCACTTGAGGGCAATTTTCACGAAACCCATTTTGTAGCGTATCTCTACCCTATGAGAGGAATCTACTTACTAAGTTTCAAGACTGTACGTCTAATAACTTAAAAATCGGAATTTCTAACGCCTCTTAAACCCCAGCCCCCGCAAACAATTGCTGCTAATTTGAAATTACAAACAGACACTTCAATTTTATTTATTTGTATAAATATAGATAGAGATTATAATAACTATTGTTTAAATGTGACTAAAAATGTAAATAAAAAAAAAAAAAGGATTAAAACTAACCGTAAAACTTATCAATTTTTTGTTTCTTGCATTGCTTTTTGCTTATGAAGAATTGATTTATTATTTTTAAAAGTGCATCCGAAACAGCCGATGCTCTACTTAACTGAACAGTGAGATAACTATCATAAAAAAAAAATTATGGCACATGTCAGCGTATTATCACGTGCGCGTAACACTATTATGTCTCATGAAGGCCATCGGTCGCCAGTAACCAAAACAACGACTTCATTAGCTCAGCTTGGCATTCAGTTTCACGTTCCCCCGTATAGTTTCCGTTCCCGTAATAATACGGGAATAAAATATAGCCTATGTTACTCCCCGTTAATGTAGCTTTCCATTAGTGAAAGAATTTTTAAAATCGCACCAGCCGTTTCCGAGATTAGCCGGAACAAACAGACAGACAGACAAAAAATTTTAAAAATTGGTTTTTTGTTATGAGTACCGTATATACTTTTAGTGCATTAAGTAAAAAGCTGCTAATTTGAAATTACAAACAGACACTTCAATTTTATTTATTTGTATAGATTTTTTTTTTTTTAATCGAAAATATATTGCATTTCTAGATAATATTTTTCTCTTATTGTTTTCCTAGCGGATTCCTTTTGATGGGTTAGATACATAAAAAAATGATCTTTCCGATTCTGTAATTATTTTTGTCTGAGAGTTTCATAGATTATAAAGTTAGATAAATTATTTAAAGAATTTCTTCAATACTCCATCTCAGTTTAACTTGGCAGCGTTGAGAAAGGTATACAATGAATGTACCAATCTACTTGAAAAATAGCTCTACTTTTTTGTTTTGAATTTAAATCCAAGAAAATAGATAGAAATTTGTTAAAAAATTGCATACGTTGTAGAAATTAGATTATTTTTACGTTGTAGAAATGTAATTATTTTTTAGACAAATTTAATAAATACTGTCAATAGCGCAACGTTATGAAATTCCAGTTTGGCTGAAAACCGATTTTCGACGCCAACTTTTGTCATTGTTGTAACAATAAAATTATTACAACAATGCATATATATCCAAGTTGGCGCCCAAAACTAGTTTAACGTTTTTAATTAATATCTTTTTAATTAATTGCAATATCGGAATATAAATGGTCAAAACATGCATTGTCATCCAAACTAAACATGTGTACAAAATTTCAGCTCAATGGGAGGAAGATATCAGCTTCAAAATTGAGTTGCAAGATTCCACCCGAACAAATTACATACATACATACATACATTGTAAGTTAAATAAAAGCTTTTAAAAAGGACCGTACTAAAAGTATGTGAAAATAAAGTGTGAATAATAGAAAAACTTGGTTTTAAACAATTAGCTTCTGATAATTGTGCGTTTAAATGTTAGTATATTAGGATGTATGTAGATGATTTAGCTATTTTTTGTAATAGTGATAAAATGTATGAAGATAACATGATGTAGCTAAAATTATAAAAATGTATTTGTGAAATGGTTAAAAACAAAACTAATAAGTGTTTAGGCATGGAAATTGAAATACATGAGAATAGTAAATTATCGCAGTGTGAATACATAAATTCGAGATTTATAAAAGTGCTAAAACTCCAATTGTAAAAGAAGATAAGAATTTTCCTCCAACAAATAAATTTATTGATATTACTATGTACCAGAAATTAATTGGTCAATTAATTTATATTTAACTAATAGAACTCGCCCTTATATTACATTTGTAACATTTTATTTGTCAAAATTTAACCATGAACCAGAGAAAAGATATTATAATTTGGCTAAAAAGAGTATTAAAATATTTGATGGGTATAAAAGATGTTTTATGAAAAGGATTTGACATTTTAAACGCTAGTCGGGGAAATGCAGAAAATGGAAAAACATTTTCTAGTGATGTAGTTTTACCAAGTAATTCATTAATATTACGGAAATGTAGTAAGCTGAAAAGTGTTAAGTCTATAAACACGTGGAGAGTTATTTTCCATTTCTGAAAGTCATAAAGATATTATTTGGAGTGTAAATTTGTTAAATGAATCAAAATGGAAACAATTTATAAATGGTGCTGTAACTTTAAATTCAGCTAGTCAATCAGCAATTCAGTAAATTAAAGGCACTTGTTCAAATAAAATAGGGCATATGACTTTACGTTTTTATTTTGTGAAAGATTTAATGCAAGACAATGTAATTAAAGTAGAATACATTCAAACAGTTTGTAACCAGTGCCTGGGGTCCGGATAAGCTGGACTTAACCAGATTTTCTGGTTATAAATTTCAATCCGCAGTGCTTAGGGAGCCTGTAGATCTTCTACGCCCAGACCCCAAAATGAGCTTAAATCTGCACTGTTTCTAACTGAAGATTTTTTTTTACAAAAGCGATGAATCAAGAAAATTTGATATATATTCTAAAGGCCCTATCACACGTACACGTTTGGTGCAATTTTTACTTCTTTGCCATAGCAATGGCTTCCGAACAACTTTTTGCCAGTAAGCTGAGAAAGTTGAAATTCCAGCCAATGGGGTGCTTCGGCGCCCTACGTCATAAACAAGATGGCGGTAACGGTGGTAGTTTCGCATCAGATATGGCGTATAATATTTTAAACATAATGATGCTCCATTTCTGTTTACCCCCATAAACAAAGGCGCCAGCGAAATAATATTGGATGGTCGTTTTCGAAGCAGAAAAATCAGCGAGTAATGTTTCAATGTGGAGAAAGAGAGTGGCTGACGTCAGAGCACACATGTCGTTTTGTTTACGGTAACCCTTCTCCCTCAGATTTGGCGAAAAGTTGGGTGAAAAAATTGCACGGAAACTCTACGTGTGATACCGCCTTAAGCAAAAAAATTCGTCTCTTAATTTTATATCACTGTATTCATTGTTATATTTTGTATAAAAGGGTTGTTATATTAGAATTGCTTGAAAAAAAATTGTATTACTCCCAGGAGGGTATGTCGGGTTGAAGTGAGATAATTCTTCTAGCGGAAGAATAACTTGTGATATGCCCGCACCCCCCATTCTTAATGCGGGACAAAGCCCGATGAATTTTCGTAATATTTATTCGTCATTTAATAAACTGTGTTTTGTCCAAAAAACCTCGTGTTTTTTTATCCCAGATGGTGTCGCTCAGCTACACCATCTTCATAAAACCAAAAGAAAAATAGGATTTCTTAAAACCTTGTCAAGAGTAATACTCAAACAATTAATATGACCGGGTGAGGCCTGATCAGCCTCGCACCCTGAAAAGGCTTTCTAGCCCTGTTGAAAAGTAAGCGATTTGATTTGGCCACTATAAAAGCGCGATAGAGCCGTCTGCTGATCCCTAGGAATATACCAAGGATGAACACGGGGTATTCTTTAAAGTGCATTTAATTCTAACCTTTTAATAGAGGCGAGTTCATCGAAAGTTAAAGTGTCACCCCGCAAGGTTACAGCAGTGTCAGACTTGGCCAAACTATCGGCTATCTCTCGTTACCATTCAATCCAATATGGGAGGGGGAAAAACCTTACATTGCTCTTAAATGAAAAATATTGATAATGTGAAGATCGTAATTTTTTACATAAAATGCTATGTTAAGTGTTGAGGAGGACATCTGAACAGAAGCCTAATTTTCTTGTTTCCCAAAGAACACTAAGTGAGGATTTTGGAGCTTAACTTCGGGTTAATAAACAACAGTGGTCTTCTAACTTTTATGACTCACACAACCCTTATAACCATAAGGCGTTTTAATGGAATCTCACTGCCCCACACCCCATTTAAAAGAATACATTTTAAAATTATATTTGAAGTTGATCAACATGTTATGGGAACTTTATGTAAAGGCAATTAAAAAAGTATTGTATTTATTAAAATTTTTAATCTAATTAATATTAATTTCTGATCCAAGTGTCACCTACCCATGCGTTATATTTAGTAACTGGGATATGCGCTTGCCTTTTTGTACACAATCTGTCGAAGACTATAAATGTGACATCAGATAACTTCAATAAACCTAATGTCCTGCATTTAGTTTGTTTTTGTAGATGCATTGAAACATTTTTCACTTGCATACATTGTTCTGATTGGCATTAAAATGTTTACAGCTGTGTGACAAATCATGTGTATTCTACATGAATTTGTAACCTAAAATTTAGGAGCTGTTCCTGCTTAAGTTTAGATTTTAACATTGAACTGTTGATACATCAGTAACTTGTTCCCTATCCTCATATTAGGTGTTTTTGTCACAAATGAAAAAAAGTGCATTTTTCATTAGAAAACTATTTAGTTTTGCAAAACATTGTACTAACAAGAGAGAAACTACTTTGAGGAATCCAGTATTGTAAATCATAGAATACTCACATTCTAGTAGGTAGTACAAATAAATTTTTTTTAAAATACTTTTTTATATTATAATAAAAGTCAAAAAGGTATTGCAAAATAAAGTTATATGTGTAATTAAAATTTCCAGTTTTTAAGTTTGGAATGAGCTTTAAAAATTTGTTATACAAATTTCATAAGGAATGTGAATCCATTTTGTATACAAATTTATAATTTTCTTTTCAAATTTTTATTGCAATTCTTGGAATCCTTGGGTATGCCTCATAGAACCCCAGGGTTCCATGAAATCACTGATGTACAGCAACTTTCTCTTTAGCCCACCAAGATTTTTATAGATACCATAATTAATGAGCCATATGGGACTTACTCTCCTTGTACTAATAAATTATTAAAATATTCAACCTATATACATCATAAATATAAAAAAATAGTAAACAAAATATAGTTAGATATATTAACACACAGCTTTATCATGGATCTTTTGATAAGCAATCACTTGTGATGTCATTCCACATCATTATGAGGTCATAGGTTTAGATGACATCACAACTTCCTGTTCACCACTGACAAGAATACTTTCTTTTCTTTTTATTTTATACATATGAATCACCATTTCTCAAAATGTGAAATAATCCAGTTTGGATTACTCACTTAATTTTTTTGCAAAACATTTTCTTATTACCAATTATTTTTGTAATTTACTGCAAATGGTTATCCCTAAATTGCTTTGATAAAATATGAAATATACACTGCTGGCCACCGTAAATGCAACACCCTTGAAGGAAGCATGCAAATAACATGAAATTTACAACATGCATTAGCGGAGGTGAGATATGCAAATGATTAGAATTTCAGTGCAGACACACATCACGCACGCCTGTGATACCACCTCAAAGCGCTATTTAAGGCTTGGAGATTTCGACAATTGTGTTTTTCTTGTGCTTTTGTCAAAAAACGATCAGCTTTTGATCAAGTACCCGAGTTCGACAGAGGAAGGATAGTGGCCTACCGAGATTGTGGATTATCTTTCAGGGAAATAGGTAGTAGTGTTGGACGAAACCAAACAACTGTAATGCGGATATGTGACCATTGGATGCAGGAAGGTACGACAGACTGACGTGGTCGATAGCATCCACCTCAGTGCACCACTTCATGCGAGGACAGGCAAATTGTGCGCATGGCAGTGACGGATTGTTCAGTCACATCATGAACCATAGCACAGCACATTGAGTCTGTAACACATCATTCAGTGTCTGCGTGTACCATTTGACACAGTTTACAGCAGAGTGGTCTGTCTGCAAGACGTCCATTGCCTGGTCTACCCTGGACGCAGAACCACAGACATCTCCGTCGCCAATGGTGACGATGAAAGAAGGATGTGGGCGGCAGAATGGAATGAAGTTGTCTTTACTGACGAGTCACGCATCTGTCTGCAACACCACGATGATTGTATTCGAGTCTGGAGACACCGTGGAGAGAGGATGCTGAACAGCCACACTGGTCCTGCACCGAGTATTATGGTATGGGGCAGTATTGGATATCACTCTCGCACTCCTCTAGTACGCATTGCTGGTACTTTAAACAGCCAGCGCAACATCTCCGAGGTGTTGTAGCCAGCTGTCCTTCCTTACTTTCAGGGCTTGGCCACAGCCATATTTCAACAGGATAATGTGTGACCACACGTTTCACGCATTGTCCAAAGGTTCTTCGTCAATCACCAGATTGAATTGCTTCCCTGGCCAGCTTGCTCTCCGGATCTTTCGCCGATAGAAAACATGTGGTCCATGGTTGCCCAACGATTGATCCAGATTACACCCCCAGCTGCCACACCAGATCAACTTTGGCAATGTGTGGAAACTGCTTGGTCTGCTGTACCCCAAGAACACATCCAAAGTCTCTTTGAATCAATGCCGAGGCGTGTGGCAGCAGTGATCAACAATGGCAGCTACTCTGGCTACTGATTCTGGCAGGAACCAAACTTCACAGAAGTCTATAAATTTAATCATTTGATACTTGGTGAACATGTTATCTACAAAATAAATTTTATTGTGCTATCTCGTCTTTCTTGGTGTTACATTTACGGTGGCCAGCAGTGTAGTTTCTTAATAATATAGCTCTCTTTGAGTAATTTTCATAAAGATATTTTTTAAAGTAAAAGTATTTTCCTTTCATGCAGACTTAACCGCATACGGAAAATGAATATTATAATGTAGGAATATTTTATTATCACTTAATTTATATTAATACTGTAGCTCATTCGTTGCAGGTACATTTAAATTGTGATTTAGTAAACCTGATTACTATATACTAAAGGGGTCAGACTTTATACAGACTAACATTTAAAAAAAGTACAGGAGTTTAATAGAACTCATATCACAGCCATTAAATTATCAAGACTCTTGGAAATTTGGAAGATTTGCTTGATCTTTCTTTTTATGCTTTTTAAACAGTTTTAACACATTATCAAATATTAATACAAATTCTACCCTAAAAATATTTTAAAGATTGCAATAAAAATTCAGAACACAGCTGAGTATATAATTAAAGCTAATTACACAATAGTAACAAATATACATGCTTTCTTTTCACTCTCACATTAATACAAAATTTATATAAGTTGAAATCTAAAAAGTTTAGTTAAGAACTAATTCTAATTATTTTTAATGTATTAGTACAGAGGTAAGCAGACTGCATCTTGTGAGCTACTTGCTGTTCAGACTTTTATCTTTACATTTAATTAAAAAACAATTATGTCTACTAAAAAATATCAACTGGAGCACAAAAGTCTCAATTGCTACTGCAGGAGAAAGCCATTTATATGATTATGCATGCTCTACTCCAGGATGCACACACTTATATATAAAAGACTTTTTGACACTTTAATACCTCCTGCTGACAATTTGGCTTTTCTTTCTCGAAAGTCTGCCGACCCCTGTTTTAGTACAATGAAAAAAAAAAAAAACTTTAAGAATGCAATTGAACACATTATCCAAGTTCAGAAATATTATACCTCCAAAAATAATTTTTGATCCATAATTCTGTATTTTTAGACTAAAACAACAGGGCTTCAAGAAAATTTTTTATATAGTATGTGATTTAATAGATATGAAAGGCAGAACTTTTAATATAAAAATAAAAATATCTTTAATTAAATCCATTGTAAAGTTATATAATTAGCATGTCAATATAAATAACACACATCAAAGTTAAGTTTATACGGTAGGAAACATTTCCAAATAGTATAGCTTTGAAAAACCAAAATACATGTAATTGGGTAATCTGAAGTGAGAATTTAGTGAAGGGGAAACTTAGTGGATTAAGGATAAATTCTCAAAATTGAAGAGGAAAAAAAAAAAAATTATTAAGGGTATTTTCAATTCCAATTTACCAGACAGAACATTTGTTATATTGAGTTAAAAGAATTTATTCTAAAAATACATAAAGCAATAAATTCATTGGCATGTAAAAAAAATAAAGACAATGTAACATGTAAGTAAAAATTTCTAAAATGAGATAAAATAAATATATTGTCACTGTTTTAAAACAATTTATTACATGACATTTTCAAATTTAAAGGCTTTATATGATTCTAACAAGAATTAAATACACAAATCTCGTCAAATTTGTTATTATTAACAATAATAAAAGCCCAGTACAAAATATATACTTTTTATTGTTAAAGTACAAGAGTAGGGAACAAAGATAGTTATTCAAACCTACAATGAGAAGGGAATGGCATAGTTTATTTTTTTATCTATATCCATTTGTTTTTAAAAAAGTAAAATCACAAAAAAATAATAATTGCACACACTTAAAAAACATATACAACAAATTACTCAAATTGAATAGCAAAAAAGCGAGATAGTTCAAAGATTTTCATGTGATGAGTCCTAAAATAAAATAAATATTCTTAATATATTGCATTATTTCTGCTTTAGTTCTAGAATTTTTTTTTTTACAAAAAAAGCCCCAAAGTGATGAAGAAATTTATTATTTTCCTTTTTTTAAACTACTGTAAGTGGCAGCAGTTTAAGAGCTTTCTTGCAGAAAATAAATGCAATTAATACAAAATATAACAAATTATCTACAGAAGAACAATTTTAAAAAAATAAATCAAAACACTTTCGAGAAAAATTGTTCATATAGCATCAACTATGTAGAATATATATTTTCTGTGACAAATGTAGGATTAAACTAAGTGCTTGACACTTCATGGACGTCATGCTTCAAAATTTACAATAACTGAATGGATTGATTCTAAAAAGGCCTGAAAAATAATATGAGTATTAAAATTTTTTTAATACTATATATATTCATGTAAGAGATAAAAATTAATAAAAAACGATTAATGATTTAACATGCACTAGCTTCATTATTTTTCATCATGATATTTAGTGGAAACAGCATTGAATGGTAACCAGATTTGAAGGTTTTCCGCCACATGTAATGAATGATCTATATGAAGACTTAATTTCCTATTACACTTGATCCAGTATAGCACAATGTGATTTGTGTTATATTGTAGTATATTGTATGGTATATTAATGCTTAAAATTTAACCACATTATGTAAGAATACAAGATCCAGTTGAATTCAATACATAAATTCCTATATAACTTTAAACTATGATTCAAACAGGATTTAAGCTTCAAACATATGAACCCACTGTTTTGCTTTATACAGTTTCAATTTACTAATAAATATTTATTAAGAAAATTATTTAAATACATTTTAGTGTCTTACCTTTTTTTTTTATCATTGTAGGGAATAAAAGCAACTGATTGTAATTTAATATGTGACATTTATTAATGATACGAAAATTTAAAGTAATAAAACATTGTTTAACTGCATGAAAATGTTTTATATACACTAAAAAAAAATAAAAAAATCCTCTATATACAAAACCAACATTTCTTTATATCATGACTGCAAAAATTCTACAGGGAAAATATAGACTAAAAGCAATAATAATAAAAAGATCTACATTAATATTCCTTTTTCCATTACTGATTTTTACAGAGTAGATTAAAATACATATTAAATAAAAAGTTTTCTAGTGCTTGAAAAAATTAATAATTTGAAACTTAGTATGTTATTTTCTGTTACAATAAAAATACTATACTTGATAAATTTAACACAAAAAAGATTATTTGAAATTGAAGAATCTTTTTTTTTTTTGAAGAAAGCCTGTCGTGAAAAGAATAGGTTCAAGGCATTACTTAAATTATATAAAACTTCTTTTTTATTTATGGAAAAACTGGAAAGAAAATATGCAAAGAATATAAATTCTAAATTCTGTATAACAGCAAGGCAATGTCCAAGAAGGATTTGGAGCATTTAACATAAATTTTAATAGTTAATTAAAAAAATTACTAATATAGAGCTAAAAATTACAGAGCTGAAAGTAGAAGATACTCATTACACTTGACGCCTGAACATTACTTTTTTCAAATTGAATATTTATAACATCACACTTAGATACTGCATATGAATTATTGGGAGCAAATATCATAATTTTAAACCATGTAAAGGGACAAGAACAACACAGGCATCAGGACAACAAAAACAATACTGTCTGCAAGATCGCAACCTTGATCACTTGATTTTCATGATCATAATTTTTCAAATTCATTATTAAAAAAATCAGAGAAGTAGCAGCTACTTAAGAATACTTTTATTTAGTTATTAAGTAACCATTATATTTTTAATAAATAAAATAAAAATTGCTGAAATCCTCACCACTTATTTTATCCTTCCTGACCAAAATCTTTCATGAACTCCTCCAATTTTATTAAGTCAGAGTCATTTACAGTAGGCTTTGAACGACTCAGAGAAAGCAGCATATCACTCTATAAAAATATAATAAAAAATTCAATTAAAATTAAAATCAATAAGTGGCAAATATACAAGTTTATGCATTGGGGAAGTGAATCTCAACATATAAAAAGATCTCACTGAAAAAAGTATACTGAATTTTTAATAATTCTAAGATGATCGTTTTTAAACTCTTTTGTAGGTTTATTGTAATTCCCCCCCTAAACATTACAGATTCATTGGAAATATTTAGATATAGAAAAAATATACACACTGGTTTAATAATGGGTTTATAGATATAATAATTAATGAAATATAAAATTTTTTTTGATATATTTTAACATAGATTTAATAAAACTATATATAAGAATGCATTCAATTTAAAAAAAGAAATTCCATAGTTATATTCCTTCTTAGCCATATTTAAATCTGTATAAATAAAAATGTAATATGTTTGTTCAAAGCCATAAATCTCCGAAAGTACTGGACCAATTCCTTTAAAATTTTGACATATTGTTGCATTTGAATCCTGACAGGTTTTTATGTGTACTTATTATTTCAAAATTCCTTCTAAATTTTTTAAAATTTAAATTTTCAGTGATTTTTTAGACTTATGACATCATATAATGTCATGTCTCTCTAAATGCGAAAATTCATACTTTACACAGAGTGTTTCGGGATTATTACATATTTTTACTATAGTTATGTTTATTTATTGCCATATTTATCCATTTTTTGTTCTTTAATACATAATTAGGATTATTTTTTCTGAATATATATATATATAAATCAATTTTTTAAAAATTAATCTTTTAACAACTTAAATTTTGTTTAGTAGTTTTGGCAACAATCGGATAGCATTATTGTGGGATGTTTACAAGTTTACTTATATTTTACATAGCGTTTTCTCTGTATTAAGCTAAATTTATTTCTCTTTACTAAGCGAAGATGAAAATTATAATTGACTTCTGTAAGCTACTTATTTTTCTGCCAAATTGTTAAAATTTCTTATAGTTTTGATGATAACATAAGACTGGCTGACCGAGCTGAACAAACGAGTAGTGTTCCGATTGAAATTTTCCGCATATTTATCTTTCTCCAGTGATCCTAATTAAATCAATTCATTATAAAATTCTTATGTTTATTTTTTGTATCATCATTTTTTCCATAGACCATTTACTTCAAATCAAAAGACGTCCCCAAATGCCACAATATGCATTCAATATTTGGAAACCGTTCCGTACATATTCTAACTCAACATTTTTCTCTCACTTGGCAACATTTTAATTTGATGAAATTAAATGATGGAATTTTTAACAAGAATGTTTTTTTCTCCGTTTTTCACAATTTGTTTTTATATTTACGTTTTATTGCAACATTAATTAATGTTCAAGGTACTCCCCAAGTTGGTAATTCCATTTGTTGTACGCGCTGAATTGGCAATCATGTGCTTTCTTTTTATACCATGTCGCTGATAGGTTGGGATAATACGTAAATACCTTTCATTTGATGTTACTATTGAAATACAAATGGTTAAAGTAAGATTTTCTGATATATCAAAATATTGAAGCTTTTTTTGTTTTTGATAGCTTTTTAAGATTTAACTTTATGTGATAATTTTCTTAAACAGATTCCATTAGTAATTTATTAGCAGAATACTTGAAGTTATTACGTTTTGCTTTTGTCAGGGACACAGCTAATCAGTGATGCAAAGCCACCAAGCAACAGGAGCCCCAACAAATCTTACTACAGTCCCACTAACATGGTGCTCATATGCCCAAAAGGGCCCCAAATGAATTTGGATACAAGGCCCTTTTAGAGATGTTTCATAATTTCTCACATTTTTGTTTTTCTCTTCTTTTTAAGTGTGGTCAATAGGCTTCAGTACGTTAAATTGCATTGCAGAAAATCGAACCAAGGTTATCACACTGGATAAGCAAAAGCAGCATGAGGGGTAATTGCACATTAAATTGGAATAGGCATCAGCGAACGAGCACAATACAGACAGATGGTTCAAATACGTGTTGAGAAAGCAGGTGGTCATAAGATTGTAATTACTTTTTCAAATTATGCTTTCCCATTGATAAAGATATTCAGTTTTTTTTTTTATGTCAATTAATGTTGATATTGTATTTAATTTTTCAACTTATTTTTAATCTCGGGATATATACTTTGGATAGTTTTTGTATATAAAATACTAATTTTAATTCCGTATGCTAAGGATCTGTTTGGCATGATTTCAAAATCTCTCCACAAATGAGTAGCGTATCAATTGAAATCTTCCAAGTATTTTATCTTTTTCCAGTGATCCTAAATTAAATTAATAGATAATTTTTATTTTTTGGTACTTATGTTTTTTTTCAGTCGACCATTTACCTAAAATCGTAAGACGCCAAATGTTGCAATATGCATTCAATAAGGGAAAACCATTCTATGACTGTTTTTACACAATAATAATATTTTTTTGTATGGCAGTGAATTTTTCCACTAAATAGTAGATGAAATTTCTAAAAGTTGGGGCAATAACATTAGACTCGCAAACAATCTATTTTGTGTGATTTCAAAATTTTATTTGATGTTACTGTGAAATACAAATGAGAAAATTAAGATTTTCTGATGTATATTTTGTTTGTTTTGGTATTTACATATTATCGCAACTATATTGGCAACATTATATGAAAGGAAGCACATGGTTGCCAATTCATGGTGTACAACACATACAAAATAGGGGTTGACATAGTTGCAATAGTACCCAAGTACCTTTGTTTGGAACTGTTTTGGGTGATTTCATCAAAATATGGAACTTTAATTTGTTTTTGATAGCTTTTTAACATTTAAGTTTGTTATAGCTAACTGTACCCAATCAAGCCTTCCTATGGCTCAGTCTGGTTAAAAAGAAAGCACACATTTCTAATACTTTTAACCACCTGCACTTGAGGTATGACTTTTTAAAATGGCTCTTCTTGAGGTTAAAAGGTTAATTTTACAATGCTTATGGGTAGACATTTTGTGTTGCTTCATTGTCTATGCAGATACAGAAACTGTCTTGTGTGCCTATTCTAGAACAGCAGTTTCCAACTTTCAGCACTTCATGAACAACTTAATGTACAACTTTATAAATATGGCAGACCTCTAAAGCTATATTTACGTCTTTATTTATGTTTCCATACACCTAAAATTAACTTCATGAAAGGCAATAACAAACCAACAATCAACAGACTGAAGTGTTTTGCCACCAATTTACTATGGTTACCAAAGCTGACTATCAAACTTCAATGGAAAATCTGAAAAAATTGCTTAACTCAGGAAATTCGTTTAAAGTGGTAACTAAAAGTTTTTATTACAGTATAATCTATGACCCATATGTTTTTTGTTGCTCTTTTTTTTTAAACTGAATCTTCACAAAAGTGTAAATAATGTCCATAGTTTTCAGTGAACTATCCAAAATTACTCATCAATTCCAATCACCAATTGGTGACTGCTGATCTGGAACACACGATACTTATGTATTAGCATCACCGTAACAAAATTGGTGCCACGCGTATCACACCTTAATATCTAAACAACAAAGATTATAACATTTTTTTTTTTATGAAAAAACAGATTTGGATGGAAAATGGTGAGATTTGCATGGCGGCAATTTGGCCGTACAGTGATCCTAATATTTAAGTACCCAGACAACAAATAATTGTCCATGTGTGAAGCAGTCTGTGTCTAGATATAAGCCACTCTGTTTTAAAGATAGGCCCTTAAAATTGTTGATAATAAATGCTAATCGAATAATGAATTGTAAAAATCTTCTATCATTATCAATGGTTTGTTGTAGATTTCTGCTGCGAAATCTGAGTTTATATTTGAATTTTTCTTGCGTATTTGACAGAAAATATCTTCAGCCTTTCATTGCATTGGAATTGAGCTGTGCCAATTGATGTACAATAAAAGTTAAATATTTCATTAGCATTTTTTTTATTTTCCCCTTTTTTTTTGTTTTTGATTTTTCCTTTTTTTAATGTTTTGAAATTTTATAGGTTTTTGTTTTAACTTTTTTCCTCATTTTAAGTACAGTCAATTAGCTTCACTACATATAAAAATGCTTTGCAGAAAATTAAACTTAGGTTGTCATACTCACGAGGCAAAAGTAGTGCAACGAGTGTAATTGCACATCAAACTGAAGAATGGGCATCAGCAAACGAGAAAAGCAGACAAAATATGGCACAAGCACATGCTAAGGGCGCAGCAGAGCAACAGGCAGCCAGACTGGAGGATGCACATTTGCGAACACAGCATTCATATTTGCAACATCAGATCTGCACTGTGTTCTCAATAAACAGAACACAGTAGGTTGCGAATGGCTGAAAGATGTCAACCAGAAACAGCATATTAGCATCAAAGATGATTCTGTGGTGAGCAATCACACAATAACAGTCACCTTACATTCCTGTACAACCCAGTTGAAGATTATAGGTTGAGCCAGCATGTTCTTAGCAGCACAATGACTGAAGTGTATCTTTATTGCAATGCTCTGGAATTTAAGGGAGAAACAAAAGGAATGTCTTGTACAACTGGAAAAATTAAACTGCCTCAACTTGGAGAACCACCACAGCCATTAAAACTTTGCTTGCCAGATATACTGCTGAATCAAAACATTTCCTACATAACATCAGGAAATACAATTCATGTTTCCAAATGATATTCTTTGCAGAAATGCGCATATATGTGAACACACCTCCGATTTAAAAGAAATATCCATAAGCATTATAAAACTAACCCATTGCCCACGAGGAATCCAGAGAACAGCCATTTAAAATTTATCTTCAAACTTGAGGTCTCCACTATGAATACGATGTAAATAAATTTAGGTTCATAACAAATGATGATCAGTTAGGTAAAGAATTTTGTGTATATATATAATCATACATTTTTTTAATAAAAAATCATACCTCTAATGCAAATGTTTACACATACTGAAAACATGCGCTTTCTCTTTAACCAGACTGAGCCACAGCAACGTGTGGTAGGGTACAGCTATTAATAAATAAATTCTTGAATCATGCCACAAGGAAAGAACAGGAATAATGTTCATATTTGAAAGATAAGGACAAAACCAGAAGAATTTTAATGTGATCATTTGAAAAGAGAGCAGTAATAATTGTAATACATATAGCTTATTTTGGATTTATTCACAATTCATAATGAAGGATTTCAGTGTTATGTATTTATAGCCATAGGAACATAATAATATACAAGTATGGCAATAATGTTTTTCATAAAACACAAATACATACTTGATAAAAAAAATTAGTGGACACAACTATTATATCAGTAGACAAATACTTTACCATAGTAATAACAGGTTCCAACAATTTATCTCCTGGAACATCAACCCAAGACATTTCTATAGCCCCACGAGTACCAGGGGAGCATGGCATTAGAAGATCATCAACTATAACATTAGGATCAGATCGTGATGGTCCTGATACCTACGGAGATAAAACACCAATATATTTTAATGTCTATAAAAAGTACATTAAAAAGTAATGAGGAATTTAAGTTTCGTTAAACATCTGAATATTTTTACAAAGTTAGCATAAAAAAAAATATGCCACCACATAGATGTCATTCTGAAATAATCTTAAAATAATTTTAATAGTATTGGCAAACTGGAACTCATATCTAGAGTCTAGTCAAGTTTGCATGGTAAATTAAAAATTATTCTAGAAAATCAAGCAAAGAAAAAAAAATTGCATTTTATAATTATTAGGTAATCTAGAAATTTGAACTGATACAGAAAAGTACAAAAACTACAGATGAGTGATATATTATAATTTAACTGTATGTAAATGCTCTTTGTGTGCAGTCAGCAGTTTTATAACAGTGTTATCTTGGAATAGGAAATAAAAATATAAGACATGATTACTGAATTTTCTGCTTGATAAATGACAAGCAATTTTGTTAAATGCCTGATAATAAAATGCAGCTTCCCACATAAGAAATAAAAAATTTAGCAAAAATCATTTTTTTAAAAAAAATAATAACTAAAATGGATTTGTAAGAGAAAATATTTCAATTTAATTTAATCTTACTATTTCTATTTCTCTATTCACTTCAATAAAACATTTTACAAAAGTCTGATTTACTTTTGCATCATCAGATACATAATTAAATTAATTTTATTAATTACAATACTAAAACTCTAATAATTTTTTAAAAAATAGGAGCATTTTAAATTCATTTCATAAATTAAAAGATGGTTTTATACTGTTGCAGTGTTACTTCATAAAACTAATTGAGTGATCCTTACTTTACTTACCTATTTGACTGATATTAATATTACTAATTAAATATACCAGTTAATATTAATCGTAACAATTATTAACCTTTAAATGTTGGTAAAATACATAATTAATAACATAACTAACGGGATACAAATAAACACAAATAGATTAAAAATAAATAGCATAATATATCAATTGTTATGAACTAAAAAATTATGTTGGTCTTATCATTGCCAAGATATGCAGTCAAAATAAATTTAGAATAATACCAGATGAAATTTTTTTTAAAAAATGAAGCATATAAAAACAATTTATCTTTATGCTATTTAACAAATGTGGATTTCATACTTAAATTGGCTCTGTGTGAAATAATGATAACACAAATAGTCCCAAAATACAACAAGATTAACTGAAAATACTCTTGCAAGGAGTTTTTTTATAATAAAAGTAATGATTGGATACTTTATAAATATAAGGGAAAAAACAGATTTAAATATCAAGTCGGCAAACTGAAAGGAAAATAACAAATTTGATAAATATGAAATATATAGAGATGTTTTTCCATAAAAAGTACATTCAATAAATTGTAGAAAATGTAGCCAGTACACATACTAACCTTGACAAAATGAGTAGCTGTTTGTACTTTTCTGACAGGTTGCATTAAGGCATCCCGAACAAGTACAGATATGTCAGCTCCAGAATAACTAAAAGAGAGAAATAAGAATGAAGATTTATAAAACCATATTTTTAACAAAATGTTTTCAGAAAGTTCTTTTTATTCTTTCTAGTTTTGTTTGAAAAGTTTGCTGTCTGTAAAGCAAAGTTTTAAGTATTCTCTGAGGGACATACAAGACAAGGAACCAAGTACATCAAACACAAACAAAACCACAATAATTTTTAATCATATATCATGCACTGACATTAACAGTTAATTCAACCAAAATACAACATTTGATTAAAAATTAACTTAATTCAATTACAGCCCTAGAAATATGTAATTAGATGCTAGCCACACTTCAATTTTAAGTTCATCTCCAAACTAATATTACTACAGTTTGCGAATAACAACTTAAATACAATATTCCATCATCAACAAATTGAAAAAATTAGTGAATTACTTATTTTTTATATTACACAACTTTCATTTTTTTTTAAATATCAGACAACAATCTTACTATTTTCAATTAAACTAACTAAAGTGTGCTTATTTCCTTTCATGGGTCTTAAAATTTTAAAATGCATATTAAAAGGTAACATTATAAACTGACAATGAACATTTGTAATTAATTATAAAACATATGTATATGTAGGGATTTTCAACTGCAAAAGTTGTGATACTAAAATCAAACAATTTTCAGACAATAATAGTTACTTAATATAAACCTTTTTTCTAAATATAAAATCAAATTTTAAGAAATATGGGTATACCTCACTTAATACTGTTAACTAGTAACTCAAAGATACTGCAGTCAGTCAAATTCAAAGAGCCTAGCACTATCCAAACTTTAGCACTTTGCCTATATAAGGACTTTGAACTGCAATAGATTTAATCAACATCAGCCATTCAACGTGGTGAGCCATCAATGGCACCCAGACTCATCAATGTTGATGTCAATGGGAACTGTGGCCACTCTCTGATGATGAGATATTTGTCATAAAGAGGTTGGAAGTAAATTTGAATACACTGCAACACAAAAGCAGCATCTAATGAATAGGAGCCAAAATCTGGTCCAAGTCTCACAATTTCTTCTGATTTTTGTTTTGCATTTTTTATAAATGGGTAACGGAATAATACATATAATAATAAAAAAAAAAGAATCATGGGACATGAATTACATGGCAAGAATAAATGACGCACATGCACACAATGAGGCCATCATACAGAATGAACATAAATTATCTCAGTGGATCATATCTGCCAAAAGCCCATTCTTTCGGTGATCGAGTTTGTGCTAATCACATATACATGCACTGAATAATTAGTCAAGATGAAATCAACACCATTCCTTGTGGCAATAATTCTTCAGGAATATTTTAATGCGAAATCTTCCCGAATTACTAACAGCTAATCAATCAATACCAACTGAAACTTTTATTGCTTAAATTACTAACTGTACTACAGCTGGATCTGTATAAAGCAAAGTATTCATGTATTATATTTTTTAAACAAGTTAATCTAATTTTATTGTTTGTTTATAACTGCTAAAGATAAGTACATTAAAAATCTAAATATCACAGTTAAAATTTTATTTGAACATGGTCGCCATCGATTTTAAGCTGCATCCCAAATTCTTAACAAGCTTTTGTAAAAAATAGTATGAAAAGATTATCGATATGTGATATTTATGAAATCCAAAAGAGTTTAAAATGAGAACTAATAAGAAGAGAATAATGAATTTTAAGGAAGAACTCTAATCATTAGTAATATGTTCAATTTCCCTCATACAATGAATTTTTCTATCTTTGATTCTAAGCCACACCCGATTTTCAGGAGCATTAACTTTGGAAAAAAAGTGTGGCTTAGATTCTAATAAATACAGTAAATGTGTTTTTAAAAATTATTTTTCATAAATACTCACATACACACACATATCTAACAAAATATGATTTAATTGTACTGTTATTGGTACACATGGATAATATTTTAGACACTACGGATTTGTAAAATTTTATTTACCAGAGGTTGCAGGAAATAATATAAAAAAATGCACTGCATATTAAAATATATTAAACATTAAGTATTAAGGCACTGCATTGTAATAATTTTGAATAAATTAAGTGACTGGTATAACTTAACAGAAAAGAAGCACACAATATTGATTGAATACACAACAAAAATTATAAAATTAATAATATACAGTTTATATCTCTGTGTTTGGAAGCAATAACAATGATGCCTCTTACGAAAATATTTTCAAATGAATTGTGCACCTACAATCAAAATTTTTAACACTATCTAAAATAAATATTGTTTCAAACTGAGTCTTTTACAAACTCAGTAAAAGAAATGACAAAAATATTTTTTCTCTTGTGTTTTTAAGAGTCTGAAGGTATCATACAACTAAAATATTACACATTATACAGCAACTTACCCATCTGTTTTTCTTGCAAGTTCTTTAAAATGTTCTTCTGAAAGTTGATGAGGTGTATTACCAATATTAAATTTAAAAATAGCAAGCCTTGCAATCTCATCAGGTAAAGGGATATAGATTCTTTTTTCAAACCTAAAAAATTAAAATATGAAATTCAAGCAAACAAAAGAAAAGCTTTCTTAAAAAAAAAAAGATACATAGCATTTAAGCACTAATAGCATTTATAAACAATAAAACAAAAAAATAATTTTCTTCCCTCTAGCAATTGATACATCACTTTGTGAAATATATTAAAATGTTATAAAGAGTGAATAACAGATATTAAATACAAATAAGTATCAACAAATCGATACTTGGGTATAATCACAACGTTATTAATGGAAATGAGCACAGAGGAATGAACTAATGCCATCTTGAATCATATCCAGTAGAATTAATATTGTGCCAAAATCAAGACATGCTTTGAATTTATTCATAAATCTATAATGGTGAAATTTTCACCAGAAAATCACAGAATCTTCTTAAAAATTCTTAAAAGGGACATAGGAAGTAATTAAAATTTAAACTATATCTGCACAAATCTGCATGCATTTTATAAAGAACTTTTTGCTTCATAAATCACCCATCTTCATAAAGTTACCCAATATTATCAACATGTTTGCAATGATATAGAAGTAAAGAAACTTCTAAGTTGTTAAGTTACCAACTTAAAATAATAGAAAGTTACATGAAAAATCTAACAAAAGTAAAATATGGTATTTTAAAAGAGAGCACAATTTTTTCCCCATTTTTACCTTCTGCGAATAGCAGCATCTAAAATCCATGGTATATTTGTAGCTCCAAGAACCAGGATTCCCTCAGTGTCATTGCCTACACCTATATGATAAAACACATAAAAACAATTAATTCAATAAGTATAAGCAAGAAAAAAATATTACACATGCATGTTGGAAATTTCTAACTACACCCATCGAAATTTATTATATTCACTAAACTTCATTTGTTATTAATAATGATCAGTTAAAGTAATAAAGTCTCAAATTAATCATTTGAACAGATTTACTCGATTATGAATAATATAACAAATTAATCCTAATGATTACTTTATATATATATAACAATGATTTACTTAAAAAGCTATTTCATTTTCTGTACTAGATGAATGTACAAGGATATTAGACAGTTCAAAGTAATGTATTAGGCATACAATAAAAATTTCCATACAAATATTAATAGCAATCATTTTTAAACTTAAAATAGAATAAAAGAAAGATAAAAGCTAACACATCTTCAATTTATAAATAAACTAAGAAACTGTTCTATGGAAGAAAAGCAAAATTTCGAAAATGAAGCAAAGGATCATAATTGTAATAAGAAAGAACAACAATAAAACTGTCCAAAGTCGTCTATGTATCCTTAAACACAGTAAAAACAAATTAAACTGAACTAAAGATATACAAATTTAGTTTAAGACTACCACTTAGATCTGAGCATAATAGGAAATATTATTAGTCCAACTATTAGGTAAATGCTGATAAAATGATATAATTGTAAGAGTAATGTAACAAATGCTTGTGTAATATTATTAATATAAATCTGTCTAATGACACTTGAAATGTAAATTTTAAATCAAAAGCTATTAAAACTTGATACTATAGTATTAGTCACTATTTTTTGTGTAAAATGTTTAATTATTTTACACATAGATTTTTGAAACACCAATTTGAGGCAAGTATTTGAAGGAAGAATCCTCAGTCCTCAGCTGGGTAAGGTCAATTCAACCTTTCATCCCTTCAATGGGTTGATAAATGAGTAGCAAGCTTGCTTGGGAACTAAACACTAAGGGTTTCATGTCAGACTGACTGCCAAAGATCAGGAAAAATTAGATGGTCACAGAGGGCCTAGGGCTTTCATGGGTTGTTGCATCACCGAGTTTAGTTTATTTGAAGATAGAGAGACTTACTTTCATGTTTATATTTTTTATTAGTAGCAGCAAATATTTCAGTACTAACATGCCATTATTACGAAATAAAAAGATGTAAGAAAACCTTTAGAATACGTAATTACTTAACTGGTATCTCATTTTTTTAAAATCAAACATTTTGAAATGAAAAATAAAAGAATATCAATAACACATAAGAACATGATGCAGCTCTTCAGATATATTGTATTTAAAATTATATGATTTTTATCAATATGATGTTCAATTGCAATTTGAAAATCTACAAAAATTCCTCAAATTCATTAATGAAACAAGGAGTATGATGTATTTTCCACAAAGAATTAAAAAAATATCCTTCAGTACTTTTTAAAAATTATTCCAATGAAGATATTTATTGAAAAAAATCAAAGAGCTTTTCTTTTTATGACCAATATAAAACCAATATCTAAAAAAACTAAATTTGATAATATATATTACAAACCTTGCATCTGTATAAGGAATTCTGTTTTAATTCGTCTGGCAGATTCTGATTCGTTATCTGAACGAGAACTACACAATGAATCTATTTCATCAATAAAAATAATACTTGGTTTATGCTGTCTAGCCATCTCAAAAAGATTCTTAACCAGTCTGAAAAAAAAAAAATTATAAAATAAACCCTGAATATCAAAGCATCATATAGTTGAAAATGCCCTTTTATTTTTCTTCCAAACCTAGCACTTAGAAGCAAAATTTAATCTACGTTTCTAAAGTAAAGTGATTACATAAACTACCAAAATTTTTCATCTCCTTAACTGAAGTAAATCTACATTCAGCAGGTTCAATTTATTATCCTCACAGAGAAAAAGCTAATAGTCCAAATTCAATCAGTTTCTTCAGTTGGAATATAAAGGATTAATAATTAGATTTTCATGATATCCATTACTTATTTTTAAAGTATGAGGAAAACAAACATCTTAGATCAGTGTTTCTCAACGTGGGGCCTATGCCCCACAAGAGGGCAATTAGAAAAATGACCTATTTAGAGCAAAAATTAGCATAATCATAACCAAATGTGGATTTAGTGCCATAAATGATTTGTTGCCAAAAAAGAAGAAATAAGCTGGATACAATAAAACGGAGAGACTTGAGACTAAAGTTAACTCAATTGGTACCTGACACAAAATCTCTTTTTCAACAAAAATCAAGCGCAAGAGTCTCCCTAATTTTTTAAAATTCTCTTTTCAGTTTTCCATATTATAAGTTCTGAAAATCTAATATATAAAATTCTCGTGTCACAGTGTTTGTAGCCAAACTCCTCCGAAACGACTAGACCAAATCTTATGAAATTTTGTGCGCACATTCAGTAGGTCTGAGAATAGGACGTAAACTATTTTTCAATCCGATATTGCACTTAGTTGAGAAGATATTAATTATAAACCTTAAAACCCGTCTGTTGTTTCACTTAGTGTCGGAAATCGGTTTTGCGCCAGATGTGAAAATACTATGTCAGAGAAAAAAGCAAACCCAGACCCAGAGAAAAATTATAGGAAGATAAATACATCACTGTCATTTAGGGAAGTTGTAAATAATATATTTTTGTTGAGCTTTATTCCATGTGAAAGAGTTTTATATTTCAAAAAGCACAGATGATTGAAATATTTTGAGTTCTTATTTATTATTAAATGCCAATTAATAAAACTGTAATACTCAGTGAGCTCAAAATTTTCGGGAATAATTTTCAATGTAAAGAGAAATATATATGTATTTCATAATTGTGAAAGGTAGAGGTAAAATAATAAAAGAACAGATACATTATCAGTATACTGTTTTCTAGCATTAAGTACTTCAATGTGATCTATTTGTGTGTTTTGTAGAGTAAATAATGCCATCAAGACGCAAAGGGTCTGATTTAGGCCGTCAAATTACTAAATCTACAGCCATGCGAAATAGAAGAGTTCAAAGAACAGACGAACAAATCCAACAGGATAATGATGATGTATGTGTGAATATGGCGCAGTTGCGTAAATCACAATCACAAGAGGTACGTGTTGAACAAAATCAACAAAGACAAGCGCGTTGATTCCTATTTGACACACTCCAAGCAAATGACCAACAACATCAACAAGTACATTCAGCATTTACATCCGATTTATTCCGTCGTCTAGTATTCGAGTATGAGCCCAATGTTAAATATTACGCTCATTCGAATGTGACAATTGGTGCTATGAAAAAGGAATGTATGCATTGTAATGCGCTTAAATTTAAAAATGAGCCAACCGGGATGTGTTGCGTGTCAGGAAAAGTGCAACTACCGGAAATTGAAACACCACCTGAACCATTGAATGGTTTACTTATCGGTACAAATCCCGATTCTAACCTGTTCCTGAAATCAATTCGAACATTCAATTCATGTTTCCAAATGACATCGTTCGGAGCAACAGAAATAGTTAAAAATAATGCAGCAAATGGTCAACAATTTAATTCAACATTCAAAATCAAAGGCCAAGTTTATCACAAAGTTGGCTCATTGCTGCCAATGCCAAACGAACCTCATAAATTTTTACAAATTTACTTTATGGGCGGTTATTTGGCAAAACAACGTTTGCTGGGTCAGCTAGTTTACTTCTAAAAAAATAATTTTCTAGTTATTTCTTAAAGCCATAAAGTTTCATTAATATATACATAAGGCTGATAGGGGGCATAATAAAAAAAGGGTTGAGAAACATTGTCTTAGATAATAACTTATCAGTAAATATTACATATAACTTCTAGTAGTGTTGATGAAAGGATATATTCTTTATGATCAAGATAAATGCTTTAGTAAATGTACTAAAAACTTTAATTTCATTTATAAAGAAATTTAATTTGCTTTAATGGAATGAAACAAACTGCTAAATAAAAATAATGGAGCTTGACAATTACTTCTCACTTTCTCCCAGCCATTTAGAAACAAGATTTGAAGAAGACACAGAAAAAAATGTTGAGTTGTTGGCTTCAGTTGCCACAGCTTTTGCAAGAAAAGACTTTCCCGTTCCAGGAGGCTACAAAACAGTCAATTTTAACTATCACTAATTAATGAGTGACAAACATACATTAAGAACAAATAAATCCTGCAAAAATCTGCTTACCCCAAACAATAAGATTCCTTTCCATGGCTTCCTTTTACCAGTAAACAAGTGAGGAAATTTAATAGGTAGTATTACTGCTTCTTTCAAGGCTTCTTTTGCACCATAAAGGCCAGCAACATCAGACCATTTTACATTAGGTTTCTCTATAACAATGGCTCCTAAATGAAAAAAAAACCACTTTAAAACAAATAATTTTTTTTCTAAAGAAATCAATATTTGAAATTTAATGAATAAAAACATGCAGCTGTAAAAATTTTTTACTACAGCATAAAGAGAAATAAATTACATTGTCAATAAATTAATTACTATAACATTCTAATTAACTTCTTGACCCATTTCTAAACCTCATAAAATTTGAAAAACTTTCTGAAATTAAGGCTTAAATAATGAGAATTTAATTATGTGCATGCACACATATACAATAAAAACTGTATCAATAATGAGAACATTTTCAAGATTAATTAACTTTTTTATTCCTTTTGAAATGGCTAAATTGTATTAATATGCTACACCTTGATGTTATTATAAAGAGTTGAATTAACTACATATGATTGAGATGAAAGTATTGTAAAAGTTATTAAATATGTTTCCTTTCTTCGTTAAGTATTAATCCTGTTTTTTTTTTTTAAAACAAAGATTAGATCTAGATCAACAGCAGATATGAAATTTTGCAACTATTCAAACATTTATTTAAATTACAAAAAGATTTGATGAATTATGAAATAAATAGTATTTTGATCTCACATTAAAATATAAAGTTTAAAAGGCCCAGATTGCATTTACATGTAGAGAAACATAAAAATAAGCACATTTTAAATGAAAATTTTGCTAACTTTTCTTACATGTGTATGTAAAATAATTAAGGCAAATGAATGCTATACCAAACTAATTCAAATACTCATAAATAAACATTTGTAAATATCCACAAGGAAAATTTAAGAACAAATAAAAGTGAACTTTAAAATATGATTCCAAGATACAAAGTCTTGATTACAAATTTAATGTTTGAATACAGTATTAAATTTATAAATTACCTTCTAACTGATTTAAAAGTTTTTTCTTTTCAGGATCTTCATTATCACTATCACTGCTATTGTCATTATTCTTCCTATTAAGAAAATTCAAAACTAATTATTCATAAAAACTTTAAAGAATGAAGTTTAATTACAGAAATCTAAAGTTTCTGTGCTTTCAATTTAAAGAAAGTAAAAGTAAAACTTCTCAAAATTAAAATACATATTTACTAGAAAGAAAAATGACAGGTTAAAATCAAATTTCTTCTCATTGAAATACGCCTATAATACAAAAATCACAGTGGAGATATTTTTGTTGAATTTACTTATATTTTAGAAACTACAGATGATTTATTTGAAACATTTTTGTTTAACTGAGTTACACATACTTTAAAAAAAACTTGTCACACATCAAACACAATCTTGTAAATATATAACACACACAATGCAGCAAATAAGTTTTAAGATGTCCCAAGGTGCAGGTTGTAATGGTGCCCTGAGTGTAAATGTGCATGTGTCATAATGCCCATCAGCTGCTGTCACACTACCGACAAGTTGTGCACATTTAGTTAAGTACCTGAGAGTAGACGAGTGTTCATTGTAGAAGTGAATTTTTTTCATGATGATTTTTAAAGATGGAGCAAATTTAAAGCAAAACTTGGCAAAAGTGTTTCAGAAACATACCAACTCATGAAACAAGTTTACAGTGACTGTTATTTAAGTAGATCAAAATGTTTTTTTGTGGCACAAACATTTTTTGGATGGATCTGGTAGAATATTATCAGTATAGTGGAAGAACAATTTCATGTAGGACACCTGAAATTATTAAGAAAGTATGAAATTTAGTGGCAAACTATTGCTGTGCTGTTACTGGAATGATGGAAGACTCTTTGAACACCAACAAAAGAAACTAGCTGAACCCTCCTGCATGAAGATTTGGACAAAGCAAAAGTGTGTGCCAAATTTATTCCCCACATTTAAAACCTTGAGCAAAAATTAATGAGAAGTGCACATTATAGAGACATCCACTCGTCGCTGAAAACGACCCAAACTTCTTGAAGTTCATTATTACAGGAGATGAAAACATGATCCTGAAACAAACCAAGAATAGAAATCACAAAATTTACTGCAAGCCAAAAGAACAATGAAAGTTCCATCAAAAATCAAAACAATTCTCATTACATTCTTCGATATTAAGAATATTATCCACAAAGAAATGGAATTTGTTCTAGATGAACAAACAATTGCAGGTTAAAACAACTAAGCTGTATTAAAGCATCTGATAGCCAGAATTTGTCGCTTTTGTCCAGAATATTGGACTGAAAGCAGTTGGGTTTTGTAACACGACCAATGCATCTAGTAACACCTCCTCTACTGTTCATCAATTTTTTTATCAAAAAATGTCTGTGTGTTGAACCATTCACTGTATCCACCTGATTTAGCACCCTGTAACTATTCCTTATTCCAAAAACTTAAAATGAAGCTAAAATGGTGTAATTTTGTAGATGTTTTTACCATACAAGTAGCTTTGACGCATGCTTTGCAAGCTATTCCACAAAGTGATTTACAATAGGTATTCAATTTATTAATAATTAATAAATCACCATAACAAGTGCAATGAAGCTACAGGGCTATAATTTAAATAAAAAAACCACAACAGGACCTTGTTCCAATTTCTTTTAACAGACCCAGTCTTAAAATTTATTTGATGCACAGTGTATGTCATGTACCATTTTAGATAATTAAATGCTAAATATTTGTTTTTAAAGGAAATTACACTCTCTACTTTCCTCAAGCCATTTGCATCATTTTATCTAAAAATACATAAGAGTTTTAAAGAATAAAAATTAAGCAAGAAAATAAACAAAAACTAACACATATTTGATAGAAGATTTAGGTTGGCTTAATTTGATCACAAATAGTGAAATTTACAACAATTACCATTTACATATAACAGTTACGTTTGACTTCAGAAATCAAATCATCTACACAGATTAAGTGATTCATTCTCATTCAAGCTATCCAAGATGGATTTCTAATGTACTTACATACTATACCATCAACCAAGTTTAGTCATATAAAAGGATATTGCTAAATGCTGTGATATATAGGCACTAGTGGGAAAACTATTCATAAGCATCTTTGGTGAGGTAATTTGGCAAAATTGGTCAATGAAAAAACACATAAGTATAATTTTTCATTTAGCATAAAAAAATCTAAATATAAATAAATACACAAATGTACATTGTTTTCTTGTCTTTGGCCTTAATTTTTCTTTTATGAACTTATGCACACATTTATGTTTTTATTAATGAGCATCTAAATTTATTTAATGTTTATATTTGTGACTTACTAAACACTTATAATTTTACTAGGTTTTTAAATGACAATTTTTTAAAAGATTTATAATAAACTTACGATGGAGGTCCATCAGTATCTTTTATAGGTTTCTTCTTTTGCTTGTCACGAAGATATTTCTTAAGTTTTTCAGCTCTTTCTAAGTACTGAGCACATTTTGCCCGAATGCTCTCTTTTGCTTTATCACTTTGAGCTTCATCTGCAATATATATATAACTTTATTAAACTTGTAAACAAAACCCACACTGCTAATATATTAAAATATGCATGAATATTTTATTCTCAATCAATAAGTTTATTTACTGGACAAAATGTACCATTAACTTCTTAGGCTATGCTTTAGTATTAAGACTTTTACAGTTAATTTTTTGGTGCATTTTCAGAACAATTTCTCACCAAATTCTGGCTACCCTTTTGTAAAGGGAAATAGTGAACTTCTCAATTTAATTTAAGTGATGAGTTAGCCATACCACTAACTAGAATTTTTCTATAATACAGTCTCTGGATCCTACATCCTACTTTTATTCTTAAATTTTCAACTATTAAGACATGAAATATCTTCATGCAATACTTTGGAAAGATAATTACTGGAATTTATTACTTTTCAATACTTATATATACCCAATAACATAAATTCAAGATTACTTTATAGAAATTACAATGTTTTTTTTAATGTATAACAACTTTTCATAAATCCTGTGATTCTGGGTAAATTAATTTTTACTTAATATGTATAATTATTAGTCTAATATACACAAGTTAACTTCTGAATCACCTAACAAGAATGCTTTTATTAATCTTAATGTATTAATAATGACAAATATTTAAGTAGTTTTAGTAAAATTTTTTTGGGTTTTTCAAAAACATTTTTATGTTACAAATCATTATAAAATACAAAAATTAAGTCTATATTTTTTAGATTATTCTATTTTCTTGCACCATCATAGTTTAGGGAAAAATTTGCACCTTGATTTTTATCTCCCATTAATGGGGGATGGCAGTTGGTAAGTGGGGGAGCATTCAGAGTATATAAATTCTTTTGTAACCCAATATTTCACATAGCAATGAAAAGTTGTCAGACAATTTGGTGAATTTTTTAAAAAGGTTTTTATTAAAGAGCACAACTTTATTCTTTAAATTTTCTTACTACTGCGCTGAAACAGATATTACCATTAAACAAAAATAACAAGGTTGGCAGAATAACATTTATAAATACAGAAAATTATTTTTAAAAAGTAATATTTATTCTATGTATTTAGAATAACTTTAAATTTTAGAATACTAAGAATATTTTAAATATAAAAGTGCTCTTAAACTTATAATTTTCACAAATTGAAAAGACAGATTGTAAACACAACAACCTTTCTTTTTTTACATTGCCATTTTAAAAAGGACAATTTCCATCTAAGGTTGTTTCACAAATAAAAATTGCAGGGTATGACATTAAATGTACATATTGAATAAAATTATATCAGATATTATGTTGAATGAAATTTAACCCACAAAATAAATAAGAATAAAAAAAAGTAATATTTTGAAAAACTCAGCAAAAGTAAAAAAAGTAACTAGTAGGTCTATGAGCTAAGAATACGATTAAAGTGTAGGATAGGGAGCCTTTCAGTGAAGGCAATTTTTATTTTAAAAATATTTAAGCAATATTTTTTATTAATATATATTTTTTAATTTCTCACTAATATTTCTTTATTTTGATTGCAAAATTCCGATTAGTAAATTTTCGGAACACTTATCGCTAAATTAAGTTGCTTGGCAACCGAAATCAAACGCCAAAAAATTGACTTCGCAGGTAGGCCCCTATTCTACACTTTAATCAAATTGGTCAACAATGTAACATGAAAGTACCACATTTTTTTAACATTGCTTAGTATTAGGAATTGTTATTTTAATAACTTTTCACTTCAATTCTTTATAATTATATAGTTAAAAAATGTCCTCCTTTTATTCCTCAAAAGCCTAAAGTAAGCAATTTTCAATGAACAAGAAAAAAAATTACTATAAATAAATATGTTGCTGTTACTTATCCTACCTGATTGACAGTAACATCAGATCAAAGCCTACAAAATTCATTGTGGCAAGGGGCTAGTTTAATACTTGTCGTAAGCTGTAGCTTTGAGCATCATACAGGTGATACTACGATTTGGTCCATTTCCCCCCCAATTTTGAGGGAGAACACCCTGGGGATCTCCCCTTAGTGTGCCCCCCTGATAAATAAATATAATATATCAATGCAAAGTAAATTCGGTACTTACGTGTTAGCGTCACTGCAGCACAAAATAATTGGTGCCACACAAATTATATCTTGTTATCAAAACAACAAAGATTCTAATGTGTTTTACATGAAAAAATAGCAACCAGTCAGATTTTGGTAGAAAATGGCATGATTTGCATGGCGCCAATTTGGCTACAATGACGCTAAAACAAAAGTACTGTAAATTTTCCTCTCGTGTTCCTCCTCTTCATTTAGCTATACAATGGAACAAATTTTCACTAATATGAATAAAGTATGATATAATCATAGAGATGTAACTTACATTTAATAGCATGAAGAAAATACTCTACACCATGTTCATAGAGTCTGAATGCTTCTTCATAATTTTTATTCTTATCTTCTTCTGTAGCTTTTGTTACTAGGTCAATGGCTTTCTAAAAGTAAACAAATATCAAAAATCAATTTTTCTTAAATAGTCCTTCCAATATTTAATTAACAGTGTTTGGAGACTATGGCCGGCCAGCCCGGGGTAATGAATAAATATTATTTATTTAAAATCTAAATGCATTTGTACACTCTACTTCTATCTTATGTAAACAAATTATACATCAATAAAGACAAATAACTTTGCTTTAATGAAAAACAACAAAATATTCTACTATACTGATCAATTTTAACAAAGCCTCAGATATTCTGTTCAACTAATAAAAATATATTAAACAGAAGTTAACATAAAAAATATAAAGCCCAACAAAATGTATTTTAAGAGCCAAAATAAACCAGGATAGAAATGTATGCACATTAATGCTAATTACAAGCAAATCCCAATATTAATTTTTAATACATAACTTTGAATCAAACTAACATTTTCAATTCTACTTTCCATTTTTTAAAACAAATAATGGTAAAGGTTATTTTAAGGTATTAAATAATAAATTTCCCATTTCCAATAAACATGAGATGCATGCATTTTAAGATTTAATATGATGAAATATTTACAGATTAATTAAAAAGGTATAATCTGAGCTTTCAAAACAAAATTGAAAGGAAAACTAAAATTTGACATAAACACAATTCATTAAGTAATAGTTTCAAAAAAGTTTATTAAAAAATAAGTAAAAATTGGACGAATTAAGTTTTGAATAAAATCAAATAATCCTCCTGCTTAATAAATAAAATGTTATGAATCCCAATTGTACACAAATAATGTCTATTTTGCATATTAACTCCGTGATTAATATCCAGATTTTGAGAAAAATAATTCGAAAGAGATATTTCTCTCAATACGTCCAAATGTGAGGTAATAAACGATTTGGATGAATATTTTCATCAATCTTTTATGTTTTTATAATTAAATAAATAACTCACCTGTAGTGTTGTCATTTTTTTTACAATCAAAAATTTTCTTTGTCACTATACAAGTATCATACGAAATATATCATTTTTTACAGAAACACAATTAATGTGTACAAAACACCACAACATGAACAATAGTATAGTGTAATTATTAATCTAAAATTATGTTTCACAAATTCCTATTAAATTCGATATATTACAAAACTGATGAAAATCAGTGATTTCACTTCATGGA
>BMAO01036063.1:0-90145 GCA_019973975.1 Trichonephila clavata
ATTAGATCCCCAATATTTCATTAATTAGTTACCCCAGTTAATCAGTTCTGAATTTTTCGGAGGACCCGTTATCACTTAGTCTTTTATTAATCCCTATTTATATCCGTCATTCGAAGGCGGTTGTGTTTACATCATTTAGGAGCGAGGGAAATTAAAAGTAAATTATATATATTGAATACCTTAAGCTATTTTATATTTCGTCTGTTTAACAATTGTGTATGTTAAAAAATTAGAGAATGGATTTATTTTTCGTATTTTACTTTAATTGCTATATATAATTTATTTTCCGAATTTGTATTACATGTAAATTTTTAAAGTAATTTATTTTTATAAAATAATGTCTTTTATATTAACTTGCAGCTTATGCCGAAGCTTTAATTTTTTTTAAAAATTGAATTTGTAATTAATAAATTTTTTGAGGGATTTTTCAATTTTTTTAATTAATGAATGATTTTTATATATTAATTTTGATTCAGAGCATGTGTGTGTTATCGATTTCTTGCGAACGTGGATCACAATGTAAAATATTTTTTTTCATATTCAATATAAATTTAGCATTATTTTGTTTTGCTTGGAAATTATCTAAATCATAAAACTTAAGTTTAAACTTCAGACAGTAATTTTTTATTTTATTAACATTTTCTTCGTGTTTTTCTTTTAATTTAATTCGTTTTTATTTAATATTAACTGCTTTTCATTATTCTTAACTTGTATTATATTCAAGTTTGGTAACTTAATGTCTTTCTTATTTTTGTACTCATTTCATTTATAAACTCGAATAAAATATCTTTCGAAAAAGGATTTTTCTTTTTTCAAAGCAAATTACTTCTTGGTTTATTTAAGAATTAAAGCATCTTTTAATTTTTAGGTAGAAAATATGAAAGATATGATTAGTACTAGACTGATTATTGAAAAATAATTCTAAGCATATGGTGTCTAAATATGTCTTCATTGATATCAGCTTTGAATTGGTACCATAAGAAAGTAAGTCTTATTTATTTTTTTATTTCATCTAATTTTGCTTATACTACATATGAAATATTTTTAATAAAAATAAAGCCACCACCAGTATCATTTTACTTTGTTACAGAAATTATCTGAAAGCTCATAGTAATGTATTAGTTTTGTATATACTTTATTTTATCAAAGTATATATTTGAAAATTCTGAAGTATGATTATAAAAAATATCTGATATGTGATATAATTTTATTAATTTATTTTAAGTTATGCAATTTTACATTCTTTTTAATATAAGATTTATATTTTGTTTAATGTGTCTATTACATAGGCTTGTCCAAAAATTTTTAAAACTTTGTTATAATAGACCTAAAGGTTATTATAGTGTAATATTTTTATGCATTGTGTTTTTGTGCCTTTTGGCACATATATAAAGGGTTACTTTTATCTTATTTACCTGTGCGAATCAGCTCTGTTATCAATTTCTATCCTTGGGAAACAGTGTACAATAATCCAATTTTTGTAATAGGACAGTGCTTTGTCTCATACAAGTATTTTTTCCATAGATCCAGAAGTTTAAAACTAGCTTATACAAGTGTAACATAAAATGAGAGAACTGAATGTCTTTCATACAGCTTTGACCTCAAGTTGGCATGGTGCTTAAGTTTGGAGAGTGAGTTGCTTGTTCAAGTGTCATCTTTGCTCCTTAACTGAGGCTTGAAATTACAAAGTTGTTGCCAATAGCCTTTGTGTTGCTTTAGAATGTGACATTAATAAAAAAAAATCAAATCAACCTCGCATGACAGCATTCAGTAAATTCAAAAGATGGTTATGTGATGGAAGAGTCACCATACATAATTATGTATCTTTTTAAGCATCAGTTATGATTTTATCTTTTAAACCATCTATGATGAGCTTGAATTCTATAAAATCTATCGGAAATATTTTATAATTTATGCGATAAGCATAACTATCAAAATGTTTGCTGCAGAAACAAAAGCAAATCTGTTAATACTTATTATTCCCTTTAATGTGGAAAGTGACATATTTTTTGGATGGTGATAAATAGTAAATGTTGGGTTCAACACATTATAAACCTGAATCAAATGTCACAGAGTGAAAAAACCTGAAATCTCACTAAAATGAAACAATTCAAAACTGAATAATTTCTTTTTGAACAAATGGTTCCATTTTGAATTGTTATACTAACCCTGTTTGAGGACAAAAAAGGTCCTGGATGACCACAGGGACAAAAAAAAAGTTACTGTTGACAGTGATTTGTTGATTAATATATAGAAAGCTGAAATTTATCAATGAATGGAGAGATCTGCTGTTGAAGAAAGTGTTATGTGGCAATACTCGACTCTTAATGTTGTAGAAACCATGAACACAAGTTGAAATTTGTGGCCTTAAAACGCCCTCTTCACATCTCGGATCTTGGTTCTTTGGGCTTTCATCCATTTAGACCACTAAAATAATCTTTTGAAATCATTACATTAATTTGATTCATATGTAGACATTTGAAGCTTTGTTCAAAATTGGCTTCTTGACTTACTTGAAATTCTTAGACATATTCTCTTTAAATGAATGTATTGGGAGACTAGATAACATTCCTGATAATTTTGTACATACTTTTATATTGACTGTAAATATAAATGTATGTCACACAAATAAAATTATATTTTTTTACTGTAGGAGTTGATATGAACTTAACTTTGATTTGCAAGCTACTAGGCATTCTAATGATTTTAAAGAAAAATGCCTTTTTCTACTAAAGGTTACTTTTAATGTCATCCTTTATCCCTAGTCTTGTAAAAAAAATTTCTTCAGTTTAATGTTAATGATTTTTTCTTTGGTTTTTCTTTTTTCTTTAAGGGTCATAAGATAGAATAAAAAAACTGCTTTTTTCTTAATGGTTTTTTACATCTCTTCTTTTTGGGCAAGGAGGAATAAGGATGATATCAAAAGAAAATTGATTGAATTTCTCTAAAATAAATTCAATAAAAAAAGTAGACTTTGAAGAAATAAAATAATTTTAAAAAATGTCTAAAGGTATGGAAAAGGAAATCAATTCAATGTTGCTATTAGGTCATGAAACTCCTTGGTATGTCTTTAATAGAAATATTTCAAAATATTTTATCTTAATTTTTTCTAATAATTTTGCTGATTCTATGAACTTGAATTTAAAAATTCTTTTTTAATATAATTTTAAAATATTGACACTGTTCACTTGTATGATGCAGATATTAACAATTCTTTTAATCTTGGTGGAAAATATTCTAAAATAGTTTTATAATAAACAAATATTATGTCTAACTCTGTGTAGTCTAGACAAGATGTTATGCTCGTCTCAACTTAGCAATTGTATTTGAACTAAATACTCTTATTTCTATACTTAATTTTATATTACAAGCATTATGTAGACTTTTATATTAATTTCTGTAAGTTTGAAAAGTTTTGAATTAATGTAATCTTTAATTCAAGATTTTTTAAAATCTTTTTATTAATAAAACCATTAAAGATTGAAAATTTATTATATGTATATATTACATGTTAATGGTTGTGTGTTTTACATACATTATTAATGATTATATATGTTTTCTTAAATTCACACTTTTATGTGTAACTTTTCTGAGTCATAATTGATTCTAGATATGTCATGACCAACATGATTAAAATGTTAGATAAAATGTATTTGATATTTATATTAGTTATTTTTCAAAGTATATAACTATGAACTCGTATTTTTTTCTCTTACTTTCCAAATTTCCGATGTGAACGTTTTGTAACTGCGAGCTTTTTAAAACAAGTTAAATAATCAAATACCTAACATGCACACTTATTCAAATAATTGAAGCTAATCTAAAATATAATTTTATTTCAATATTTAAGTTTAACTAATACTTTATTTTTAATTGATATAATTCAATGCAGTATTAATTAATTATATATTACAGTTAACTGAAGCAAACTAGTGTTTTCAGCCCCGGGATCCCGGTGGTTTTTTCAAAGCCCAGAATCCCAGGATTAAAATAACTAATCTCGGGATTTAATTTTGTCTGAATTATATTTTTGAAATTTTTTTTCAAAGTATTGTGAATCTGTATTACATTTAATGTATCTCATTTTTGTACTGTATGCTTTTAATGTTAGTTTTCTTATGTGTTGAACCTTGAAGGGTTCGAGGGGGCGTTTATGTTAACCAGAAATTTGATATGTTTTCTCTTATTTTCTTCTGTAACTTTCTCCCATCACGAGTGGTGTCAGAAAACGGACATTTCTCCCACCTCAGAATGTCCGATGTCAGTAACTTGGACAGAGGCATTTAGAATTTTTGGAAGGTATCTAGTAGGGTTTTCACCCAGGGATTCCAGTGTTTTTTCCAATCCGAAATCCAGGAATTAAAATAACTAATTCTGGGATTTAATTTTTCAAAAATTTATATTCTGTTTATGAATATGTGGTAGAAATTTTTGTGCAATTATAAGTGCTATATGTATAAAAATATATGCACGTATGGAGAACGTCGCAAAAGATCTAAGGTGCTCAATACATGCTTATACAATAATATGAGAACATCACAAGAATAGATTTTGTCACAGTTCCTTCTTCAATTAAATGCTGTTAATTAATAGCGGACCTGCTTGGAAGACTTGAGACACTTCAAATCCCATTGCATTACTAACAGCTCATGCAACTGGATCTTCAGTTTCAAATGAGGTAACACTTGAAATTGATTCCATTCTGATTCAATAAGTGATCAATTTATATACAAAAACCATTAAGTGTAGCAGAGAATTAAATAATGTTATCAAGAGGTATAGCACCAATGCAGTCTATTAGATTTGAGACACTGTTGTAAAAAATTCAAAAAGAAATGTCTCTTTTTGAAATGAAGGAGACTACCTGAAAGAGCATACTCCTATTTAATGACGATAATACCTACTAGAAAGAACCAAATTGCATTTTCTTTGGAGGACAATTTGTAACAAAAAAAGAAGCCATTCCAATGATGAAAAGCTGGAGGAGATGTGTTTTTAATAAGTTTATTTACAGAAACACAAGAATGAAGAAATGCTTTTTTTAAATTTCATTATGTACTATTTTTATTTGTGTTTTTATGATGAATAATTTTTTCTATTTGTTTCATTAAAATAATATTAAATTAATTTTTAATTATATTTTCAGTTTATTATGCAATCTCAACTATGCTAATATGTAAGTATTTTAGAGTAATAGTCCAATCCTAATCTCTGGATCAATCCGGGATTTGGATAATATAATCCTGGGATTGAAAATATGATACGGGATTGCAAACCCTAAAGCAAACTCATAGTCTCATTCAATGTAGAAATAGAATTATTGTAATGGAGGGGGAGGGGCATTAATGTGTAAAAATGATATTTTATTAATCACAGACTGAGAATTAACTCTTTTTAATGATCTTGTATTTTGTTTTTGTCATAGATTGGAGCATATGATAAGAATTATGGGAAAAATCAGTTGACCAAGAATCTTAAGGGTAAAATAATATTGATAGTTATATTATTTATAAGTAATGAAATTTATATTGTTGTTTTTGAGATGTATTGTTTTGAGTAACAAATTTGTTAGAAACTGGAGATGTGCTAGTTATATCTGTATTATTTTTTTTTGTGTATGGGGATACTAGTTAATTTGTGTAAATCGTGGTATTAAGGTCTATGGGTGATATTTTTTGATGTAGCTAAATATTTGGAAAGAGTCCAGATTCATGGAAACGTATTTTTGGAGGACTAAGAATAAAAAAAGTTTAACAGTGTAAAAAAATTTTAAACTTATTACATTTTCAAAATTGAAACATTAAAGTTTCTTTTTTTTAATTGTTGAAATTCAGTATCACAAAAGAGCTGTGAAGAACTGTAAAAAGAAAAATGATAGTACATAGAACAAGCAGTATGTATTTGTTTATATGGACACACAACTGATACAGTTAAGGTGTCAGCAGAAAAGAAGAAAAAATCCTAATAAAGTTTTGGTTTCTTGACTGACCAAGACTATTTCAGGAAAGTGTTAAAAGTTGTATTTTCCTAGCATAAATTTAAAACATAAAATAGCGAAATGGAATTGAAAATCAATCTGCTATTGCATGCTAGCTGGCTGTTTTTTACATATCTTCATGTACTTTTGATTGTATTTATCTGTTAGTCATTTTCAGGATTATTTCAATTAATATTGTTGTATTACAAGATGTTGGTAGTCCATTCCTAGCAATTATGTTATCAGTAATTAGAATAAATTTTTGTTCTCCTGGTTTGAACTATTCTTCAATAACGTGCATTATAGTTTTGGCTGGTCTGTTACCATCAAAACATATTTCTTGAACCTTGCTCAATATTTTCGAAACTCCTTTACTAATACTCAATCCCTTTATTTAAGTTTAACTTTTTAATTTTCAAGTAATTGAACTCGATCTGCTCAGTACCTCTCATTTTTTTCCTGTAAATTGGAGTTCCAATTCTTTTCTAAATTCAAAGTTATAGATTTGAAAACGATTTCATGAATGAAATGTAGCCACTGTAATAATAATTATTATTTGTTAATTCATTTTGTTGATGTGTCATTAATCACTTAAATATCAGTATCTCAACTTCTTGCATCTTGTCTCCTAATAAAAATTCCTACCTAATATACTTCTGTGAATCATAAATCTTTTCCTCATCACAACACATAAGAATTACAAATTTGAACAAGTTATCAGAGAGACTGTACTCTTCTCAACAAACAGCTGATTACAGTAGAAGTCAACAAAACAGCTAAATTTAAATATTGATTTTTTATTGTAATGAAATAATTTCTATTGCCTAAATGTAGTAGTTAAAATACTTAGTTTTGTTTAAAATGGTTTACACTTAAAATTTTAATTTGGCATTTTTTGCAATTTTCCTGTTAAAATGCATTGACTTTGCTCAATATACTGAAAACAGAATACATTCTGATAAACTAAAGAAAATTTAAAAAGGATTTTTTTTTCTTTACAGAGCAGATAATACTATGGAAAAAAATTAAATTATAAATAGTTAATGTAGTTTAAAAATTTCATGTACACTTGTCTCAATTCTGAAACCTTACTTCAGCATAATTTCATGAATGGAGCAAGTTTCAGAAATACATGTACATCACAGTCAAAACTTGCTAAATCAAAAAGCCTAATTTATATGATGTTGAATAATTATTGCAATCATATTGAAATGGAGGAATTAAAAATCAATTCACATGAGCTATCTTTGTAGTAGTTTATATAAACTTATTTATTCTACATTTTATTTTTCAATTAATTTCAAGGCCTTTCAAAGTATTTATAATAATTCAAGTCAGCAGAGGGAGAATAAGGCTGAAGTTTGAAAAAGAACGTGTCCTAAATAAAATCAAGATCTTATTCAACAAATTCAAAAATGAAACTTGAAGTGTTTTTCTTAATTATGAAATTTGATTTAAAAAAACTTCAACTGTTTGTGGCTTAGTAATAATTATTACAATGCATATAAACAAGTACAGAGAAACAGGGTATGTTAACAAGAAAATTTTATTTGATTAGCATTGTTTGTATTTTATTTTAATCAAAATTTCACTATTTTGATCACTACTTGTGTATTTGTATTATTTATTATATATTTAGTTAAACTTCTCATTTTTTTAAAAATTCTAATATATTTAAATGTTGAAGCCAATGACTGAGTGATGGCAAATTGTGCTTCCATGCTGCAGGTTCGAGGTTCAAACCCTGGCTGTGCAAGTTCGACTCAGTCTCTTATCCCTTCAGTGGCTCAATAAATGAGTACCAAGCTGACTTCGAAACTAACACTGGGGGTTTTGTGTTAGACTTACCACCTGGCTGGAATATCTGCTCCTGTACTCAGTGCTCAAGTCACAAAAACTAGATGGGCACAATAAACCTTGACTCACATGGGCTGTTGTACCACTGAGTTCAGTTCAGTTAAGAAATTAATATGGATACATATATTTTGTCAGAGTTGTGAAATAATTCATTTAAGCTAGTGTTAAATGTCGCAAATAATTTAGTTGTTTATGAATATATTTTATATTTTTAATTTTACAGGGTGTTTGTGCAATACCAAAAAGAACTACTAGAATCAAACAGAATTATTGATGTTGATCTTGTTCGAGGTATTTATTTTTAATTATTTTTTATTTAATCTTTCTTGAGTTTCTGTTATTGATTCTTAAAAAATTTAGAGGGTCTATTTTCTTATGTATGATTATTAATATTTTACTTTTAGGATCAGCATTCGTTAAAGCTAAACCACAACATAGTTGGATTGCAGCTACATATCTGGCATAAAACGTGTTTTCTTCTTACCATTTTTTACTCATGGTATTAAATTCTTTAAATGCTCATATATTCTTAAAAAATACTTTCTCTCGTCTTTTTCATGTTTTACTTTATTCTTTCCAAAATATTATGTCTTGTGATTTTAATTTGATGTTACTTGTTTGATAGTATTATAAATTTTTGTTCTGTAAATGAATATGAAATGTAAGGAATTTATGTAATAATTAATCTAATTTTTAACATAATTCAGTTATACATTTAGATGACTGTAGGATATTAAAAATATGTGAGCCAGATAAAATTTAAATATTAATATATTTTATTTTGATGTACTTAAGCTGTTTCTATGCATTTCAGTAGAAAATTCCTACTTAGTAAATATTCACACAAGACAATAAGAGATATACAATTCAATAAGAATTTCAATAAGAAAAATACTATTAAAAAAGGATATATAACTTAAGTTGATCAGGTATGAAATTTTTAAGTAATTTTCAAGAGAGTTAATAGATAAGTAGTGTTTCATTCCAGTTAAACTTATTTTCCTAAATGGTGATTAAAATATGATAAGTGCCATTTTTAAAATTAAGTTAACATTTAAATTTAATATTGACAAAATATCAATAAAAAGTAGTAACTTTTAAATGAGAACCTGACCTCAAATTTTCTACTTTTTCTAAAGATGTAAGTAAATGTAATTTTCTACCAAATGGATTGTGGATTTAAAAGTTATGATATTGTAAAGATGACAATTTTCTTTCTTTTTTGTTTATCATTAAAATCTCAATTATGTTAATAGGAAAATAAGAAATACGTACATACCTTTGTAACTGATGTGAGGTTTTTTGTCATTAAACCCAGGTTCATCTTAATTAAATCTGCATCAATATAAATTTTAATTGGTCTATGAAGTAAGACTCTACATTTAGCAATTTAATATAATTTAAATTATTTAAGAGCTTAAGAGCGATAATGAATTACAAAATAAAGTTACTAATCTGAAAGATGAGAGACAGAGTGATCTGAGACTCCTTTCTGGTGATTCTAGGTTTTACATGTTTGCTAGCATCAATCTCTGTATTCCTCCTGTGATTTTTCAAGTGCGGCTCATTATAAACTCCACCACGTCACACCAATATTATTATGCGGAGCTCTTTTCTGCCATTGCCACTAATTCTTTGATTGAGTGAGCGTTCATGCGGAAAGTTATGATTAAATAGTTCATGGGTCCAATGAACCCATAGGGATTTAGTGACACACCCTTAAGGAATTTTCAGCATCCTGTCAAGAACTGGATTAAAAATTAAGGAATAACTGGGGCCATATAGCACAATTGAGCCTCTTATCAGTAACTTATCGATAAATTAAATTTTTTATCTCCTCTTGTGCTATTTTATATTTGTAAGAAAAGGAACAGTGGTATCTTTGATATTGTTTTTTTTCTACTGAGTTGCTTGTGATAGTTTTGAGTATTCATAGATGTAAAGTTTTTTAAGATTCTGCTGTTTGAAAAAAAAATTTCAGTTTTTTTTTAAAGCATTCTTTATTTTGATAAGTTTACCTAAAAAATTTGTTGTTCTTATTTAGCTTGAAGCATATAAAGCAATGAATTGTAAAAGTCTACCAGAATAAGTTGGGTATATGTACAATATTTTATTATTTTCAGATGAATGAGCAAACATTTTGTAATACATTTATTATTTTTGATTCATGGGAAAAATAAATGATAGTTTTTAAATTCACATATGTGAATTTTAATTGAATAAACTCTGGAACATTTTTTTTGTTCACTGTGTTACATTATTTTTAGCTTAATTATTAGGGATAAAAATTTAATGAGCAAAATATTTATAGTTGTATGAAAATCTAAATTTTTTTAAATGATTCAGGCATTTTTTTATAATTATTTTGAAATATGAACTTATTTTTATATACTATTTGGTTTTAAAATTTATATATATATTGTATAATAAATGTAATAAAAGTTACTTTTAATATATTTTATAGGTGGAAACTTCAAACAAATGCTCTAGTCAGCTGTATACTTGTCATTTTATACTTTTTACAAATTATTGCCATATTCTTATATTTCTCTGCAGATGAAAAAGAATTTCCAGTATGATATATTTTTTGCTAGATTTCTTAAAAATTCTAAAAATTAGCATAAAATTAATTTGTTTTAAAACCAATTTAATATTTGATTTAATAAGGAGTACAACAGTTAATAATTTTACAAGTTATTATAAAAATGTGACATTGATATTCTTAACTATTGACATAAAAATATTATTTTAAATTTTTGATAAAATTATATCATACCTGATGTTTATGTATATCAAGTAAACATTATAATAGAACATGTCTTTTTTTGTAAACATTTTTCTTAACTCTCTCGCTGTGCATCCCACAATTTCCGCGGGCAACCTAGATGTAGCAAAATTTGCGCAACCCAGGATGTTGCGAATATGCATTTTTTCTGACTATTTTAGCTGTGCAACTCATGTTGTTCCTGTTTATGTTCCCATTTATGTTTTTATGTTCATATATATTTTATATAATTCTATATTTTAAAATAAAAACTCTTTTACAAAAAAATTTAATGTATTTTAACTCTAAAATGAAGATTTGAAATGTGTAATAAAACCATTCGCAATTTTCGAACTTACTTTGTTAAAATAACTGCGCAGCAAGAGGGTTAAAATTTAAAATGTTCTGTTGCCACTTTTGACCTTAAGTTTACTTAATCAAAAATAATAATTAACGATTCATAAAACATGTTAAAACTCCTCTTTAATATAGAATACATATTAAAGTAATGTATTTTTATTATTGAGCTTGTTTACTGAAAAGTACAACTAAACTGAAAGTTATTCTAAATACATAATTAATTTTATGTATAACTTTGATACAAAGGACCCAAAATTCTCTTAGGATAAATAGAATAATTATCAGCTAAGATATAACTTGCGTAAAATCGTTCATTTACAAAATTTAGCTCTAGTTTAAAAATTTAGTTTTTATTAACATACTGAAAGAAAAATGCTAAAATATGTGATATTTTTAACAAATTAGAGTTTTTGTTTTCACTTTTTTCTCCTTTAAATAAAAGTGCAGTGCTAAATGTATTTTCTGATTTTTTTTTAGTCCTTGACTAGTTGTAACAAAATTACTATCACTTTGGATTATTGTATCTCAAATTTCTTAGTTAGTTCATTCTTTTTTTCTTTGTCATTTGTACAAAAGTATTTTTGCTTTATTTATAGTGTAATTTATGTATAGAAATATATTTTAATTTGATAAATATTTTTAATTTAAAGGATGTTCCTGTATCTGAAATACTAACACCAGCTGCTATGACATTTATACTTGGCATTGTTCATTCTCAAATAGTTGCCACTTTTTCCAGCACAAAAACTCAAAAGAATGTAACTAGAGAAAAAAGGTAGATTTCAACTCTGCTAAATTTTGTAATAATTTCTCACATTAATAACAAATAGAAATATGTTTATGTACAATATCTAGTTGGTTATGTATTATACACATACACTGAAAGGTCAAAAAATTATATATATTCACCCCTTTTATGTAAGGAACATTTAGCTTTGGACAACATAGTTATCATGGAAGATAATGTTAAAGTAAGTATAAGACTCACACAAAAGATGTAAGGGACTGAATGAGAGATGATCATTGCTACAAAAAAAGCTGATGCCAGAATCGCTAAAATGATGACCCTTTAAGCGTACTCTTGCCTAAAAATATCTCAGTGGCTAAGAGAGTAGCAGCTTAGAGAAATGTCAAGCAATAAAGATTATTCTGGTTTAAAAAGGCTGATTAATGAGAAGGGAAAGATGAATAGCATGCATGCTCCATAGCAACAGAAGAGCCACAATATGACCAATTATAGCTTAATTCAAAGCAAGTACTTCAAAAAACATTTTCCAGTACGCAACAAGATGATTTTGCAAAGGGTGGGGGGCTTAAGCAGTAGAGACCATCGAGAGTGCCTTTGGTATTGATAAAAAAATAGGAAAAGACACCCTGTTGAGAATCAGGAGTGAATCACTTGAAAAGTGGGGGGGGGGAGTAACCTGGTCTGATGAATCATGTTTCCTGCTATGCATGAATTCATGGGCCTCTCCTGCCAGATGAAAATTATTTAGGCTTGTTGTAAGGAGTTATGGTGTGGGGAATATTTTCCTGGAGTAACTTACTCCTTTGATATCTGTGGATACAACTCTAAATGCATATCTTTTTTGCTCATTCACATGCACTCATTTATGGGTAGAATGTTCCCTTATGGAGATGGCTCCTTTCAGCACGATAATGCACTTTGTTGTCATGCTTGATTGGTTTCAGATTAGTTTGAGGAACATTAATCAGAGCTTGGTCTGCTTCTATGACCAGCACAGTCCCCTGACCCTAATCTTATGGGGCATTTGTAGGATGAAATCGAAACATTACTTACAAATTTGGGAACATCGCTATTCAATCTGCTCCAGAGCTTCTATTACATAAGTGCTAGCCAACAATCCTGAACAAAGATTTCGAAAACTTGTTGAGCCTAAAAAATGAGGAACATTGTTTGTGAAAGCTAAGTATGAATCAACCTGTTATTATATGGGGCCTCTAATTGTTTGGCCATTCAGTATGTGTGTGTGTATATAACATAATTTCATATTTTTAAATCGTTTATTATATTGTAGAATCTTTTAAGTAGTTTAGCAAAATGTTTTTTCATTTGAAAATGCCTTAAGATATTTTTATTTTAAGACAAAAATTGTATTTGTCACATAGGACAGTCATAATAAAATGATAATTTCAAAAAATTAAAAAAAAGGATTTAATTTTTTAATACATTTTGCTTTTGATTGGATTATTAAATATTCAATTTTTCTATATGCTTATTACAGAGTCAGCATTTGTGATTAGTAAGTATTTAGTAAAATCTTTACTTTTAAAATAAAAATATTAATTTTTATTAAATTCTACATTGTCATTTCTAATTTTATTACATGTATTAGTACAAAGTTTTGAACATTTTGTAGAAAATTTCAGGAATATAGATTTATTAATCTCAATTTTAATGTAAAAATTAATTTTTTTTCTTTTAAATTTTTATATATATGAAAAAAGGATGTTTTTGTTATTTAAAAAATGTATTGAGAATATACGCTTTTAATTTACTTCTTCAAAGGAAGAGAAGTTTTAACTTTTTGTTGATTCTTTCCAAAAGTACAAAATAAATTTTTATGAAATTACGTGTGTGCTAAAGTTGATATACTACTACTATTACTACAAAAAATAGGGTGTATATATTTTATCTCTAGAGGTTACAAGACTGGGGAATGGGAAAATTGTTTAATAGGAAGTATTCAAACTTTCGATAATATGAACCTCTCGCTAATTCGAAGTATATGCTCAGTCCCTAGAAAAACTCTTGATATTTTGAACTAAAACAATACGTTTTGGAGCACTCAATATTTTGAAGTAAATTCTGTGGCTGGCAAGAGTACAACACCCAAAAATTCAAAGTTTATTTTGTAAAACTCTCGACAATTTAAACACTTACTATCTAGAGTCCTGTAGCAAACAGGTTGGAGCTCACATGTTTTGTCTCTGCATGTCTCTCCTGTAATGCAGCCTCTTTGATGACCATCTGTCTGTTATCCCTTCTTTGTGTTTCCTGATTCCTCAGGCGAAGATTGTATTTTTTGCATCGGACTGACATAACGATTTATGGCTCATCTGTGTGACTTATAGAATGTGGCACCAAATAGGGCATGGGCCGGACTGGACCCTGCCTTAACGAACCAATTGTGTTAGGGCCAATGTCTGAGGGAACCAGGTGCGAAACTGTTTTATTTCCAGTGAGGAATGGAAGAGATTTGGCGGGGAGCGAAAGAGTCCTGTTCGAGAATTCCTACATAAATTGTATTCTTTTAATACAAGACATTTAACTTCTATATAATGTTTATACTGTATAATATGTACTTTTTAAAAATATTTTAAAGTAATTTTATACATATGTGCAATTGTTTTTTTATTACATAGTTTAAAATTTAAATGTTTTAGGAAAAAAAATTGGAACTCTTTTTCTTACTCTCTTAATAATTCAAAAGTTTTCATTGGTCTCTTAAACTTTGAATTGAGAGTAGACTATATATATATTAAAATAAGCTCCTTGTCTCACATGGAGAATCTAAAACTATTATATCTTGGGGTATCATCATGGAATATTGATAGTTTAAATTAGATCTTTGATATGAAAACTGTAATGAATCAGTTTGAGTTCTTTTTCAAATATGATGGGGGAAAAATCAGTTTTCTAACAGAGTTCTTAACCACTTGCGCTGGGAAAAAATTCACTGATGCGTGTACCAAAATGGTCGTTTCTGTTTCTGTAACAATCGCATGATGATGTGGGGGATTATGTGATAAAAGCATTACGACGTGTGTGGCACGTCTTTCCAGCGCAAGTGGTTAAAAGCAATGTGAACTTCATACTCAGAATTAAAAATGTTTTTTCTCCCCTTCAAACTTGAATAACCTAAAGAAAAAAGCAGTCATGCAGGAAATTCAATCTCACACCTATTCTCCAAAAAACTATGAAAAGTACATGTATATTTAAAACTTTATTTTTATTTATTATAACATATTAAAATTTATGTTTATACATAAAAAGTACATTTGAAAATGCATCTATTCTTTATAACTGGTTTTAAAATCTGTTAATGATTTCTAAAACTTGCATATCATTGAATCCAGTGTATAACTCCCACTTTTAACACATAAAATAAGATCGAAATTTATGAGTGCACATTATACGTTGGGTATAAAAATGAGACTTAAAAATAAAAAAAAGATGAGCATAGAAAAAAATTAGACTTCTACATAGATCAAAATACCATTTATTTAAAACAAATGACATTTATTTCAAACTTAAAGAGGATTGTAGTTCCAGAAATACACTATTTTTTTCAGAAGCTTGAAATAATATTTCAGACAAATAACTTTAAAACATAAAGAGCTTTTGCATATGCATGTTTAAAGTTTTTTTTTTGTAAAAAAGGGAGTGTACATTAAATGGTGAATATACCTAAAAATTAAAAATTACAGCTTGAAAGTATAGGTGAGTGCTATATGCCAGATTTTGTGGCAAGTGAAAAACAAAATTAAAAAAAATTTTGCACAGTAAGAAAAAAGTGTAAAAAAAATGTCATAAAAAGATAATTGAAAAAATTATCAAAATTTCATAATTCGGAATTGGCATGTATCTCTGAATTTGTCTTTTCTAGCATTCCCAAGGTACGTTTCTTATATAAATACTTCTAATAATAGTTGCATCTGTAATTAGACTATGCTTGTATTTTTTTCAGGAATAGATTTGCAATATTATATTCAGTAGTTAATTTTGTATCTCATAATGATACATAATATTGATATAAAATCTCATTAGAGAAACTGATATTTTGAAACGTTTTATTTAAAACAAATAATTTATCATTTTGGTTCTATATCTTAATGATAGGATTTGATTTTTGAGGCTTTTAAGCATTAATTATATATAATTATTGTTATGGCGATGTTTATGTACAAGTCAGATTCTCAAGAATTTTTTTAAAATGCTGTTGTGGAAATCTGGGAACAATATTTTAGCAACATATTTTTTCTTTATGAATATTTTTTGTTATACATTTAACACAAACAATTATCTAATAATTTTTATTTTGAAATTTATTTATTAGGCGAAAATTAAAATGCAAACGAGCAAAAAAACCAGCTAATTATGATCGTGAATCAAAATCCTCTCCAGATTCTGCTTCAGATGATAGACATGAAATTTTAGATGTTAGTCATTTGAGAAAAACTTCCAATGATAACTGTGATAAAAAAGTGACTCCATCTGTTAATGAAAGTTGTACTCAATGTCATCCTTGTGGTTGCAAAAAACTTTACAAAAATGGTAATTTGCTTTTTTTTTTTTGCATTAGTGATCAAATTTGTAACATGAATAACCAATGTTTTAAATATTTTTCTGTAAATTCAAGATCTTTTCTTCTCAAAGTACTAAATTTATTATAGTTATTAAAATTTAAGCTGGGAATTGAGTTAGTCCAAGTAATTGAATAATCTCGTTATAATTCAGTAATCATACTATTATTCAGAATTTATTTTTCAATTTTTTCAATGAACTTTGTTATTAAAATTAAATTTTTCCACAAATATTGGGTCTGTCTGGAATTGCTTATAAATTTTAGAAAAATAATATCCTTCTGTTAAATTTTTTTAAGATTGTTGTTTTGTAGCAATTAGTTGTTAAATTTCTTGTTATTAAAATGATTTTTAAAATATTATAAATAAGGGTTATTAAAGAGATGAAATATTTTAATTAACCTAGTGGATTTGTTTTTGTTGAAATAAAATGATTCATAATAAGAATCTACACACACCATTTTATTTGGTTCACCTTTTAAGTTCTTATTGTGACTATTTTTTATATGTATGTGGGTACAAAGAACTGGTGCTACTCCAATTTACTTTTTCAAAGCACGTTAATTTTTTTTTAATATTTAAAATCATTGATATCATTCTTAATATTAGGATTTATTATTTTTACTTTTCCTTAATATTTTTTCTTTATTTTGTGATTATGTATTATTGTCTGCTAAATATTTTGAAGGAAAAGGTAATTGGCAATTTTCTTCCTCAAATGATGCAAGAAGTAATTTATAACAATATAGCATTAAGCGGTTTAAATACTTTGATGTAGTTGTTCAGAACTAATAATAGATGTGCAAAAAAAAACTTTGTTTTTCTTTGTTAAATTCAACTTTACTGAAAATGTACATGTTACAAAGATTTATAATCAAAGTATTTGCTATCACTATTTATGGTCTTCTGCCATTTATTGAGTTGATGATGAATGCCTGTGTGATAGAAACATGGCAGTTTCAAAGGAAAATAGTTGTTGAATCATTTTGAACTTTTATGTCCACTGGTCTTTTAAATATGATAACATTGATCTGAATAAATGATAATCAAAAGGGAACTAAGTCTGGAGAGTATGCCACATGCTGTACACCTTCCTAGCCCAAGGAGAAGATGATTTCGAATATTCGTTTTTGCAACTCATTTCAACAAAATTATGTTTATGGCTAACCTGGATCTACTTTTGCTTTTCTGTGCTAAGGATTATCATAAAAAATCCATTTTCATCACTTGTAATGATTTTGTAAAAAAGAATCTTTCTCGTGTACTGAGAAAGCAAATTCATGTAGATGTCAAATCTGGATTTTGTTTTCTTTCATCAGTTTATGAGGTCCATTTTTCTTCCTTCTATATCTTTCTTGCATGCATTCAGTGATATGGCATGGTTAGTAAATCCTAATTGTTTTACAAGCCCTTCAATTTGACATTGATTTTCATCCAGTAAAACTTAAGTTTTTTTGTCTCCAAGTTTTTTTACTTCACCTGGATGTGGCTCATCCTTAGAATTAAATCTAGCAGATCCCATGTTATTCTTAAATGATAAACAGAATGTTCACCCAAAGTCAAATTAATTAATTCCATAGCTTGAGCACAGAAATTTTTGTTCACTTGAAGAAAAAAATAGAATACAATCATGTAAAGGATGTTTATCGACGTTCATCTCTTATAAAATCAATACACACAGTGACAGCTTGTAAATGACTGAAACATATAAAAAAACAGCTATAACAAAGTTACATATATTTAAAATGATGGGCAAGTTGGGTGTGTTAAATTATATACATTTTAATGCAACCAACTTCTAAGCCTTTTACTTGCACATCTATTATACGATTAGAAATATCTAAAAATTTATATTGAAACTGTGCTTTGAGCTGCATTAAGATTTGTGTTTATAGTCATGGCATATTGATAAATAAATGCTCTCCCATTTTATTATAATTTTTTTCTAAGTAGGAAAGAGTAGTTTATAGAAAAAATTATTTAAAATTTAAGCAAAAATATTTGTTTTGAATTGAATTGTTATTACTGTGAATGTTATATATTAGCAATAAATATTAAAAATTAAATAATACATTAAATATTTAATTATTGTGTTAATATTTGAAAATAGCTCCCTTTTCCGTTCACGCAAACGTTTTATTAAAATAAATTGTAATAAAGCTTATTTTCTTTTAGGTCAACATCTCCGATTTTCATTTGAAGACAACTCTAAAGCTAATTTTTCAAATGAAGAGAGTAATGTTGATTCAAATTTTATTCAACCTCCTGAAAATTGTATTAATGTAGATTTTAAAAATTCAAAAACAGATGTTTTAAAAAGCTCTTCACTATCCACCGAAATTAATTCTGAACAACGGCAAGTGCAAGATTTGGAATTAAATCATTATAACACAAAAACTGATAAATCTCATATTTCCAGCTCTTTAAAAAACAATTTTTCTATAAAAAATTCTTCTGAATATTCCAAATCTGATATTATAGACATATCACTGATTCAACCTCAAAAAAGCTCAAATATACAAGTTGGGAATGATACATTATTTTTTAAAGAATCCTGTAATCACTCTTCTGTTGATAGAGACAACGAAAATTTCAGCTCTGATGAAGACTTTTTTATTGCTAGAAAATTATCTGGCTCTAGAGAACAATGGACTAATTATTCAGTGGAAATGAAAAATAGTTGTCATGTATCTAAACTGTGTACAAAAAGTCATCAGTCACTAAATTCTGTTGCATCTAGGAGGTACTCAGATGGTGGCTTATCCTATAAACAAAGAAATTATCATGCTATGTGTTTGTCTTTACAACACCATAGACATTCAGTGGATAATATTTTGATTGATAATCATGTTTTGTCAGATGGTGAAGAGTCGGCAGCAGTTTCTTTAAAAGATAATCCGAAAATGTCTGAAAGTGGGATTCCATCACTTGGTTTGCGAAATAGAAAAAATGGGTGCCAAGGCAACATACCATGTGCTCTAAAACTTCCCATCAACATAAAGAATTTTTCAAGTTCTTGTGATTCATGCACAGAAACTTCACCTAATACTCCATCAAAAGTAATTTTTATGCTTTTAATGTTTATTTTTTAAATATTTTTTCAAATTTATTTCTTATAATAATGTTTTCAAATTTAATGTAAATAATAAATCGAGAAATATATTTTTACAATTTCTCAGCTCAATTCATTTTAGTATTAGATATGAAAATAGCAATGTAAAAATAATAGTTGATTTTTATAAATATTGCTTAATTTACACTAATAAATTTTTGAAAACATTTAGAATATATGATCAAATTTTAAAGTTTATATTTAGAAATCTCCAAGTATATACTGTAATGTTTTGAATCACTATCTTAATTTTAAATTTCATAATTCCCTCTCCCCTTTTTTTTTATTTACTAGCCACATACATCTGATCTAGAATGGCCTTTAATAACAAACACTGACTGTAACAGTGACAGTACAGATTGTTCAACCCAATGTTCAGAAGGTAATGCCAGTGATATATCGCCTTCAGAAAATCCTTTTGCTTGGGAAATTCAAGAAGTAAGTGTTATTTTTTCTTTCAATTTATTTTCTTATTGGAAATTTTACATGTGTTTGAAATTAAAAGAAATGAATAGTTTAAGTAATTTTTTAGTATTTTCCTTTTTATATTTTAAATATTCTCTCAAAAAGCTATCTAAATTGAATATTTACTTATAATGTAAACTATTTAGTTTTTTTAATCAATTTTCTTTCTTTTAACTTGATAGCCATCAAAGAAGCCATCAAATGTAGGACACAGTGGCTCTGACAAAGGTAATGTATTTTGAAACTGAGATATTATGTATTAGCATGGTTCATAAACATTATTACATTTATTTTGTTTTGTGAATGCTTTTACCCAATTTTTATCCTATTCTTTCCTTCCATTTTTTTTATTTTCCTTTATCCTTTATTTTTAGGTTATCGTCCTAGAGCAGGTAATTTTTTTTTCTTTATTTTTTCTTAACATGTTTAAATATTTAAAAAAATTGAATTTTTATATTTTTTTGGGTATTTTTTTTTTTTTAATCTTAATATTTCAAGTTACATGTATGATTTTTAAGTGATGGTATTAAAATTTTGTTCACGCAAAAATCCATTTACCCCTACACCTCTTTATATCTTTATTTTTATTATTTGGAATTAAATTTTAATTTTTGATCATTTCAGAATATGTAATTGGTATAAAATTTCTTATTATTGGCATATTTCATATATATTTTGTGTTTTTATTGCATTTAGCTCTTTAGAAGCTCTTTGCATGTGACAATTTATGTCAACAAGCAACAAAATTTGCATAAAAGAAGATCCAAATTAATATCGAAATCTAATAAATGAAAAAACTGAAATGTATAAGTTTGTATATATATTTGTTAATATGTATAACTTTTTTTGCATGAAATATTTTTATTTCTCACTTTTATAAGTAGAAATTAACTAAATTAAATGTTTTTATTCATTTTTAATTGAAAGTCAATTGTTCTTTGAAAAAGTTTGTATCATAGAATTGAGGTATTATTTACAAAATTCATGCATGAAAAATTTTTTCTTTTGTAATTCCATAAAATTTTTATTATTATGCTGCATATATCTGATATTGGAGTTTCTTAGAGATTTGTAGAATATTTCTAAAGCGATTCATGCATTCAGATCTTATGTAATTTTATAATTCCTAAAGTTCTTTTTGTGAAAGAAATCCACATAGCTTTGATATACATTCGAAATTTTCAGTATTTTGAATTTTCCTGAAGTAGGAGTTTTCCCCTTAGAAATTTTGATTCATACATAAAAACCCATGAATCGTGTTACCCAGAAAACTGTCTTCAGATGGTGCAACACTTTACTGTTAGTGGAAGGTGTGAAATCATATATTTACTGTCATATTAACAATAAAGTGAACCCATAGGTTGAATAGAATCAGGAATTTTTCCTCACCTAAAGAATTGGTGTAAATTTGACCAAAATTGCTTTCTTGATCAATCAAATTTTACACATGTTAGAAGGCATAACTAACCAGTGAAATTTAACCATTGTTGTCTTAATAGTGTTAAAATTAATTTACCAAACAGATTTTATAGATAGATTTCTGATTTTTTTGTTTCTAATAATACAACTATTGATTTCCAAAAATTATTCTTTTTATAACATTAATTGCATCTTTAATACTTTTTCAATTAACAATATACTTTCATAAATGAGATAATTTAAATAGTTTTAATAATGGCATTTCAAAATTGGTTTCATATTATATGTATATATATATATGTATATATATATATATAATGAAAACTTCATGTTGTGTTCCCCATTCAAAATTTTACTTACTGTTGTGTTTGCTAGTATAATTTTTATTTTTATTTGACTTTAAAAAAAAACTATTTATTTTCTGAACAATATAAATTTTATCATTGTAGTTAGAAACCAAAATTTTTTAAGAATTGACAGACTTTGCTATTAAATAAATGCATTAAAAGTTTTAATTCTTATTGGGGGTGGGGACAAAAATATTTAAAATTACTGCCATTTTTGTATTAAAATTAGCATTTGTTTCTAACAATTATTGAAGGGCTTATTGATTTTTGCACTTTAATTAATCTACTTCATAATGCCATAATCTTACTCTATATATTTTCTACTGCTTTTCTAAATTGTGTGTGCTTCATAATCCTTTTCTCAAGTGAGCTGTACCATATGGGAGCATAATGAATGCAAGAAAGCAGACCTAACAGCATTGGATATAAGTTCAGCTATAATTCAGAAAGTAGATTCATCTCAGCATAGTTCAGAATACCTATACATTGGAGTATTTTTTGCCATTGTTTTATCTTTACTTCCTCTTCTGTTTCGACTGAGAAATGGAGTTTCAACTTATAACATACAAGATGTTTCTACTGATGCGCTGACACTTACTGTTCCAAGTTCAGAAGAAGTTGTTAAAATTACTGATGGACTTTTGGATGTTATGTTAGGATCTGGATGGAGGTAATTTTTGCTTTAATTTTATCTCTGAGATTTACATATCTTGCCCAATTTGTTAAAATACAGAATTAAAACTTTTTACTTATTTCGAGTTCCTGTTAATAGCTTTGTAATTTGTAAAATGTTCTGTAGTGGAACTTTATAAAAATTTCGGAACTCATTTTAGGGGCTTAGTAATTAAAGTGAAATGTTTACTCTTGTCTAAAATATTTAATCATGCTAAAGCTTCTTGCTAAGAAATTGTTCTGATAAGCAAATTTGTGTCTTTCTGTATATAATTTTTTCAGATTCGCTTAAGACTCACTCTACCCTTTACATTTTATTCCTGCCGATTATGAAGCTAATTATTACCTGTCTTTGCATAAAATTTGACAATAGTTAATTTTATGATTTTAAGAAAAGATTTCTTAAATTTTCTGTATTTTTTAGTATTTAATTCTATTTGTATTTGTAATATTTTTGCTCCCTGGTTCTGAGATGGTATCACTTTTATAGTTTGATTAGATGTTCATTTCAAACTTCCAAGTCCTATTCTTGTAATTGTGCCTTCAATCAGGAAGGGAGTTCTTATAACCTGCATTTCTTTAGGGTTTAAATTCAAAAGTAGTTTGTAAGTATTGTAGTAAGTTTCTTGTTGTGCACAAATTTGAATTGAGGAAAGCAGGCATGTTATTTGGGGACTGAATCATTTTAATCACTCAATCATGTGTAATAATACTCTCAACTTTTTATACCAATGAGTAAATTGGTTGTTTTCTGCTTCTGAAGCACTAAGCAGTTCTAGCCCATAGTTTCTTATAAACTTCTAATTTTTATCAAACTGTTATACCATAGCAAATTTTTAATGTTTATGTTGAGGAGGTCCCAGTTATATAGAAAATTGACAATTCATATACCTTAACTAAAATTGCTGTAATTAGCAATTAACATTTTTTTAATTAAAAGTCTTGATTCTGCCAATACAGATGTTTTTATTTTGTAATAAATAAAGCATGCATAAGAAATAGTTAATCATTTGTATTAAATCCTTGTGGTAAAAACATGTTATGTGTATAAAAAATGACATTTATTAACTTTAAAAAACAAAAATATTGCTTTAATATTAAATTATATTGAAATTATTTTAATGGGGATTTTTAAATGTCTTTCTTCATCTTCGGACTTAATTAATAATGATCAATAATTTTTACAATGTTAGTATTTAAGTAGTTATTAATTTTAATTTTTATTAAAAGTTTGATTTTTAATTATTTTAGTTTTATGTGAACTTTTAGCAATGAGTTATAACTGTAAACTGTGATTAAATGATGAGAAAAACTGATCCATTTTATCCTATATGCCACATAAGACTTGAGCTTGGTTTACTGTAATGGTTATCAGCCTTTATTTGTTCTAGCAATTGTCTTAAGCAGAATCGCAGGAAATTAGTATCTGTTTGATTTTGTATTGATAATGTATAATTGTAATAATAATGCACCCTCGATTGCACAAATAAATCCTTATCTATTTCTTATTAATAAATCCTTAACTGATTTCACTTATTATATGGAACACTTGGCTTATTTCAGGTTATTATTAAAGTATGTCCTTTAAAGTTTTTTTAGTATTATGCACATGTTTTAATTTTAATAATAGTAGTTATAAGACTAAATAAAACTCTATTAATCCAAAAAATTTTAAAATGGTCAAAATGTTGATAGTTTACTCTAATGAAAAGTTTAATTAAAGTATTGTTTGTGATTTGACGTATTTTAATATTTGACTTTCATATTTAAATGACTCAGTATTCTTATGCTATTTTTTTTCTTCCCAATCCTCTCTTGGGTTATAGTTTATCATAAGTTGCATCATTTCTTTGAGTGGAAGAAACACATTTTTTTTAAAAAGCCAAGTATGCTTATCAACATTGTGATTATTATTGAACATAGGAATAATATATTTTTTGTATATAGAAAAGTTTTAATCATTTGTATTTAGTCCATGTTTTTAATTATAATTGCTTGTTTATAACTAATTTCAGAGTGAAATTTGTTACACTGATTATGTTGGTGGAAAGATTCACATTAAGTCTTGCATATTTCTTCTTGTTATCAGTTGCTGAAAAGACTTTTAAACAGGTTTCTTATAAAATTTCATCATTTTCTTTTTATTTTGAATTTTTAATGATATAGTATTAATTTTAAGTTTTATAAAAAAATTTAATTTTTCATAGCGTTTTTTGTATGCCAAACATTTTTGCTATTTGACTTCTTCAAGACGAGCAAAACGATCGGATTTACCACATTTTCGATTAAATAAGGTTCGGAATATAAAAATATGGCTGTCAATTCGCTCATATATGAAGGTATGAACATTTTACTTCTAAGATTTGTGTGAAAGTTAATATATATTTTTTGAATATATATATCTATTCAATACATGTACACATAATGAAAAATAAAAGTAACATTTTCCTTTTTTTTTTAATAGAAACTTGGTCCTCAAAGATCAGTTGATGTTATAGTTTCTATTGCATTTATTTTAGAAGTATGTGTTGTATCTTTTCTATGTATTCAGGTAAGTAGTTTATTTTTTCTTTGTGTGTCAAAACTTTCACTATTTTTCTATGTTTATATTTGATATATTTTCAGTGTGAATGTTTTAGAACGTTCATCTGATATTTTTATTCTAGCTTTTAAGGGAGACGGGGCAATTTGCTGACAAGTTACACTGTTGGGAATTATTATTTTGGACCTTATCTCTTGGAACTTTTCTTTTGCGTTTCATGGTTATTGGGACTAAAATTAACAAGAAATATCGCAACTTATCTGTTCTCATTACAGAACAAGTAAACCATTTATTATATATTTTTTATACGTTATATTGCATGTAATTTATTTATTTTAAATTTAAATTAATTAATCAGTTTCATTATTCAAAAGTTTGAAATTTTTAATTTATTATGATCTATGTAGCTTAAATTATTACAAAATAATTAAATTTAAAGGCAGCTTCTCATTGTAATTTTCCCATTTAATTATTATTTTGTTTTTTATGTATGACACTATAAATGTTCAACAATACTGATTAACACTTAGAGATTACCAGCATATAAAACTGACCCATGACTTTGATACATACTTGCAGTACATTTTATTATATAGGTTTAAATAATTTAGAAAATCATATGTGATGAAATTAATATAAATTCTTATATATTCAAAATGCATATTTTATTCTATCTGGAAAAAAAAGGAGGTAGACAAGTTTGGAAGCAGACTGGATGGCGTAGGTTTGTTACTGGCTTTCTACACCAAAGGTTGCAGCTTCAACCATGGCCCAAGTCAGTGGATTTTCATGATGCAGAAAATCGACAGTGTCCATTTCTTATGATTATGTAGCATGTAAAAAATCCCTTGAGTGTCTATTTGGTTAGAATGCTATCGGCAAAATTAAATTCCTAAGTACAAATTTTGCATTGGCAAAGCTCAGGTGCCTTCCTCTGGGGAGGAAACTGGGCATCGAAATTACCCTTGGCAATTGGTATCACCTATATGGTGCCGTTCTAAAAAGTTATACCAGCTCCTGGGGAATGTACTAGATCTGCAAAGGTAGAAATAACAATCTGCAGCCCCATTAGGGGAAAAAAATACCAACCAAGAATTTGTTTCTTATGCTTATTACAAATATGTGTAGGACAGGAACTCTACTCTATGGTATACTTCTCAACAAAGCTGGACGTTTCTTCACAGCAATGACTTACATTACATTATCAGCTGTGAATTGTTAATATGGATATAAAAGTTTTTAATTATTCAGTTTCCATTTTTTTTTTACAGTACATAGTTTCAATAACTAAGATATGCCTATATTTCAAACTAATTCTTTAAGATTGTAGAAAAAATCTTCAATTTCATCAAAAATAAACTGTCAGACTTTATCTAATATGGGGTAGAAATAAAAATAAAAACACTTACATTCAGAGGCTAAACTAATTAAAATTTTCTTCGTGATGCATAACTCAAAACTGATACTCAACTATTATTGAGATCAAATTAATGGCAAATTAATGTTAGATAGCACCATTCACATGGTCAATATATCATTTACAAATTTGATTAACTTTTAATACTATATTAGAAAATCTCTAGTTTTTAATAGTTATAATCTAGCAGTAAAGAACACTTAGATCAATAGAAAATAATGTTTAAATTTATGCTGAGTTATCTATCTGTATAGAATTGTGATCAGTAGTAACTTTGTGTTATGAAATAAATTAGTTGATTACTTTTAATATTTAACATTTCAGCTAGTGTGTCTGCATAAATTTTACCATAAATGTGTTATTTATTATGCAGTTCATACTTATAGCACCTAAACTCTGACAACCATTGCAGTTCTGCAGTTTGGGGTGAAAAAAGTTTGTCCAATTTTTAAGTTTAACTTACATTTTCTTTGTTGATTTCATGAGTACAGTTTGACATGCAACAAATAAATTTTCTTGACATATTTTGAGAAGCTTTATTTTATAATTATAAATCATATATGCTTTATGCTGCATTATTACTTTATTTTATGCAATTGATAAATATGTCAAATAAATTTTTTTAATTATGGCCTCAAGTTTGTAATATGAAAAGAATATTTCCACATGCTTTTCAATGATTATTTAACACAGAGAAATAAAATAAAAATGTAATTTCTTTTTTTTTTGGATATTGATATAAATTTTGTATATCAGCACAGTATTGAAGTAGACTGTATCAGCAGTGAATATGAACAAATGTATAATTGATTAAAATTCTGAAGTATTTTTAAGCATAGATTTTTATATTGGTAAAGATAAAGCTACAAGGTTGCATAAAGCATAACATATAAAGAGCTCAGAAATGAAAATGTTGAAATTGGGATCATTTTGAAAAGAATAGATGTAAATATGGCATTGAGGAAATTTTGAAATATACAATTTAAAATTTCAATCAATCAAAAGCAAAGAATGTAGCCTAGAAATTACAAAATTGAAAGGATGACATATATTGAACTGTTATATTTTATATGAATTAAAAATGGTATGGGGGCAGTATAAAAAAAGGAGTTATTTTCAAATTATAGTGTAGGTATAGAGTAATTGTAAAGCTAAAAAAATAAAATTATGCCATAAAAAAGGTATAACTACTTGTGTGAAAAAAACACAGTGTGCATGGTGAATTGTTAAATTTTTAATTATAAATTAATTTTAAAAAAATTTGAATTTTATTTCTTTGTTTATATATTATAAGGTTCTTTTGCAATTCTTTCCTGAGTTTTTATCTTGCTATAAATAAATTTTATTATCTCATCTGCTTATAACTTAAATTAGTTATTTAAAAAATATTTGAGTATAAAATTTTTAGAATACATTGTATATATTTAGACTATAGATATAATAGAAGAAATATTTTTAGAAATTTGTTAATTTTAAAACTATTAAGCTATGTTTAATTAATTTTGATGCCATTTTCATTAATACTTTTAGATAAATCTATACTTGCATATGGAGCAGAAACCACATAAAAAAGAAGAGTTGATATTAGCTAATAATGTTTTGAAATTAGCAGCTGACTTGTTAAAAGTATGTTTTTATTTATAAATATTTTAAATTTTTATACATTAATATGAATTATATATGTTATTTTCTATTTTTAATTAACTTATAGAATGTAAAAAGGCTAAACTTAAAAATTTTGAATTTAATTAAAAAAATTTAATGCATTTTATTTTTAATTTCCTGTTTTTTATTCTCGCAAGATCATTTTGAATAAATGCATGGTTATATTCAAATAGTTGAAAATGATTAACTACATTTTCCATGCATTACAATGTTTATATAATTAAGTAGTTTTAAAAATTTATTTTGTTAACAGATTATTCATGTGAATCAATTACATATGTAAAAGTGAAAATAGGTGCTTTCTGATTACCTGCATTTTGATTTCAATTCTTAATAGTATTGAGGAATTTTTAAGTAGACAAAAGACACGATAGCTCATTTTTTATGTGCATACAAACTTATAAATTTTTTTGTACTTTATATTTAATGTGAGGCAATAATAGCTCACAATCTCACACTAACAATATGTGCACAATTATGTGGTATGCTGGGCTCTACCTTTTTAAAGAAACTTCTAATGGAAGAAAAATATATTTTGATTCAAAAAGCCAAATTTGACTTTCTTTTAAACTGAATTATTACTAAAGAAACCCAGCAGTCATAAAACGTTTGATCCAGTAATTACCTTCAACTTCAATCAAATATTGTTCAAAACATCCTTAGAAATAATAGTAAAATCTACAATTGGTGCTTATTTGTGAGTCTGATCCCATTTAATGTCCTATTCCATTGTTACAAACTACAATGTTTTAAAGGATGATGGTCCTGGATATCATCAGAATCTGGTTTCCAATTACAATTAGTCAAAATACAAAAATAGATGTAAATTTTCTGAGATTTTTCAGTTCTTGCCAATATTGATATATACTTAAAAGGGGTCGGTTACTATATTTTGTTAGGTGGGGGGGGGATTGTTTATATTGCAAAATTTTTAATGACTTCAGGAACATAAATTTGAGTAGGCTGGGATTTAATGACTGGATCCACTCAAGTAAACACTTAGAACTTCATAAAGAATGTAAAGTGCATTTCTGGAATCTGCATCTTTAGTTCAATTTTAGAACAATTACAAAAGTATTAAACTTTAGACTTGGAATTTCAAATTTGTTAAAGAAACTAAGCATCAAAGTAGTGCTATTGAAAGAATTATTTATGCCTTTCAGGTTTTAGTTGAAAAATGTTTAGCCCCTCATGGTTACAGTTAAAGTTATTTGAAAGAAATATTGGTATAATTTTTTAAAGTGTATAGTAGTGGTTCTTAAACTTTGGCCCACTGACCCCTAGGGGTCCCACAACCTTTCTGGGGGGTCTGCAAAGGTCTCTCATTTAATGTTAAGATTTCCCTATTTACACACAGAAAAGCCTCTAGAAAAAATTGAAAAATGTGTCATCCTTGATTAGATCACTAAATTGTTCCCAATAAAAATATTTACTTGAACATGCATTTCAATCAAGAATATTAATTCAATTTTTTTCATTGTTTGCATCTTCATAGCTATTACTAAAAGTAATATTTTCAAAAAATATATATAGTAGTAACACATGTGCAAAGATTAAGAACTGAATTCACATAATGCCAATATGATAATGATTGCATCCATCATGATTTCCTAATCAAATTGCACCTATAATATTTATTTATTTGTGACTACATTACTTATTTATTTGAAACTAGTATTTTGTAATATTTTTTATACACATATGTCAGGGGTGGCCAACCTTTTGAGAAGCGTGCCACAATCTGATAAAAAAAAGGCTTACGCATGCCACTTCCAACTTTTCCACCAAACTAAAAAATATACAAAAGTGAAAAAATGTTACTTATAGGCTTGTTTGAGTTATTTATACCAAAAACGTATATTTAAATGTAAGTTCTATATAGTGAAAATATAAAAATAAAAGGCATAACAAATATAACAAAAGTAGAAACTTATATTTTATTGTTGATAAATTTGTATAGGATCAGTCAGTTAGCTTAGGTACAAAATAAAAATAAGCAACTTGAAATATTTAATTTTAAAAGATTATTAAGCAGTCAGTACTTTCTCATAATGTGGCTTCTGAATTTGTAGTTTTTTACTAAATCATCTATATTTGGATGAGTTAGTGAAGATGCTAACAAAATTATGTGTTTTAGATGCATATCAGTTAATTTTGAGCGATATTTTGATTTAATTACGTTCATATAACAGAAAACATTTCTTCACAAACATATGTTGATCCAAACCTACAACAATATCTGACCGCTAAAACATGTAAATTTGGAAAATGGCTTCGTGGCACAAATTTCCAAAATTCGTTGTAATTCGGATAATTTGCGGTTAAAATGATTTCCTTATATTTGCTTTTCAGATTAATATGGTGCTGTAGGTCAATAATTTTAATTTGTACCTGAGGTGGGTGATAATTAATGTCTTGAAGAGAAATCGAATAAGGATTAGCGAAAAGTTCAGTATATTTTTATCATCTTTAAAATCCTCAAACCTGACACTGAAAGAATCCTGCAAAATGGATATTAAATTTTTAAATTTATCATAGTTCGGAATACTACTAACTTTGGCAGATAATTCCTGCATGAATGGGAAATGAGTTAATTTTTTCTCTCCAAAATCCAGACAAAAAAGCAAAGGTTTGTTCACAAAAGAATATATACCAACTAGGGTAAGAAAAATACAATTTTTTTCCTGTAATCTTAAATTTTAATTGTTTAAATTTTCCTTATATTGGTAAGGAAAGCTAAATCCTACAGCCAATTTTCACTCCTGAGGAGCGAGCATTCACTGGGAAATTCATCGTTTTCTTCCAGATATTCTAAAACACATTCCCTCAAACTCCAAAATCTCGCAACTGAATTTTCTTTGAAAAGCCAGCGCACACTACAATGAAGGAGTAACTCGCCATTTTCTTCCGTTTCTTTGGGAAAAGCGTACGAAGTCTTTGTCGATTCAGAGCACGAGCTCGTATTCTATTGATACAGTGCACCATGGGGTCAACACCGAAAGGCAAGTTTAAGTCCTTGGAACAAAGAGTTTCTTGATGAATAATACAATGTACTTAAACACTTTTCTTCCCAAAAAATTTTCAAGCAATGCAACAAAACCTTTTATTCTGCCAACCATGCAATGAGCTCCATCTGTGCAAACACTGTCTAATTTTGTCCATTCTACTTTAACTTCAATTACATATTTATTTCTTAAATGTCTTTACCTGTAGTTAAAACTAGTTGGTGCAAGTCAAGAAGTCCTTCCACAGTATCAAAATTATTGTTCGTGCAACGCACAAAGATGCTTAACTGCACATTGTCTGTAATATCACAGATTTCATCCAAAGTTAATGAAAAATATTTGCAATTTTGAAATCCAGAGACAATTTGCTTTCTAACTTCCTGGCCCATGTCATCTATACGACGCATGATGGTATTTCTAGGTTAAGCTATTTTATCAACCATATGTTTGACATTTAGATCACAGACATTTTGGGCGAAAATTAAAAGGCTACTCCTCTCCGTCAGAATATGGTTTTTTTCTTGCTGACTAACAACAAAGAAAGTTCATAAGAAGCCTTCACCATGGTTTCCATTTCTTCTTTTCTCTTCTGGAACAAGATTTGTAAATTTGATCCAAATGGATATTTGCTGTAGAAATCACTATGCAGTTGTTTGAAATGACGGTCCAAGTTAAATTTTTATGGAACTCCTATACAAATTCCACATATCAAACAAACAGGCTTGGAAGCATTTTGATGTGTAGACAAGAGTATTGTTCTTCCCAGACAATTTTAAAATCACGTGCTGCAATATCCTCTTCATAATTTCTTTTCGATGTCGAAGGTTTACCTATAAACATAATGAAAATAAAAAAAATTAACAACTACGCTCAACGCTAAAATCTAAAAACAATTTTAGAAAGAAAAAAAGCTTGTCTTGTAAAACAGAGTTTAAAATCAACTGTGTCTGACAGCAAGAAACAATTTGTCGATGTTAAGCTACACATTTTCTAGGCTCCAAATCCAGCATTCTGATTAGTCATGGATGCAAGTTCTCACTCCCCCTGCCTTATAAAGCGGCTATTTTGTGCAGATAGAATTACTTTTACCATATCACAACAACTGCTCTCCTAATATATTGCAGAATTACACTTCTTGACATTGCAGAAATCGTAAAAAGCCAGCACTTTCAGAAAAAAAGGTTTTTCTGAAAGTGATGGACAGCGCAGACAGCCAATAGCTATAAACACTTAACTTCAGCATTGGAAGGGAAAGCTGAAATTCGAATGGAAATCCTAGATGTTAAAAATTAACCGCTCCCGAGAGAGGGTGACTTTTGGGGCAGATTTGACCATTTAAAGGAGAGATAATTTCTTCTTTGTTTTTAGTCTCACGTTACTCAACACTTTTCTCGGAAATTTAGAATGCTGCAGAATTGTAAGTTTTGGAGCATGATCTCATTTTTGGTGCTATACTGAAAGAAAAGAAAAAAATCTTGCTTAGCGCCTTTAAAATCTCACGCTGAAAATTTCTGTTTTTACATATCCTCTTCATGATAATTTTCTATTGCAATTGAATTAATTCTGTAAAATTTTCATAATTTTTGTAACTTTTCAATAAGTCTTGGCGTGCCACAGTTATGACTCCGCGTGCTGCGGGTTGGCCATCCCTGACATATGTAGTAAGATATTTACTGTAGTAAACCTATACTATAGTAGAAACCCATTTTCAAAGATAAGTAGCAGATGCAAATCTTTGAAATATTGAAGGACCTTTAAATCACTTAGCAATGTATTGGGAGTCTCAAGGAGGGGTGCTCAAAATCTTGGGGGTCAGTGATATCAGGCTGATGCATAAGGGGGGGGGGTCGAAAGTTTAGGAACCGCTACCGCTGGTGTATAGAAATGAGTGCAAATTTTGATCCTATCATATCTGTACATAATAGAACTCCAAATTATGTGCCTCATTAACTTTGAGCTAAAAATTTAAAATTCAGTGATTAGTCTATTAGGGGATGGTATAAAAAATAAAATCAAGGGGGGGGGGAATAAAATGAAACAAGTGAAGTATTATTCTGTTTGACTTGATTATACCCAATGCCAACCATTAAGAGCGGATATCTGTTTTTATAAGTTATCTTAATTTTAAAAAATAAAGTGGTGAGAATTGAAAAAAGATTTTTTTAGTATTTTGTCCTGCAACAATTAAGCTTGGTGAAGGACTAACAACATTCTTATTAAAGACTTTGGAGGAAAATGGTTTAAATATTAATAATTTTACATGGCCAAGGGTACAACAATGGTTCAGACATGAGAAGTAAATATAGAAGTGGTGTGCAAAAAAATAATTTTGAATATCAACCCTGGAGCATTCTTTATGCTCTATTGGAATCATAGTTTAACACTTGTATAAACAATGTTATGAACAACAATTCACAAAATTTTTTGACTCTTTAAGACAGGGTTGGCCAACCCGAATAATAATAATTGAATAATTTTGAGGCTGCAAGATTATGTACAACTTTACAAAATGCAATTCTTTTGTGCATTATTTTTGTTTTTAGTGTAGTGTTTTGTAACAAATAAATTCCATAATTGTTTCTATTTTATCACATTGCTTCTTTTTTTATAGATATTTAGAAGTGGGCAATATTGTATTGTAGTGATACCCCATAGTATCATGCTTTGATTCCTGTATCTTTTTTTTCAACTTACACATGTGAATCGTTCTTTTCAAAATAAAATTTGTCAAACATAAAATCACGTTCAAACTTATCGGATGAAAACCTGCGACATCGATTATTATGCGAAAATACACACATTTGAGATTGACGTGCAAAAACTAAGTGAAAGAATTGAGAAACAAATATTTCATTATTTAAATAAATTAAACATCATTTGATCATTGCATTATAATTATTATATTATCTATGTCTGTATACAATGAAAACAATAATAGTAGTTTATTCTGTTTTAAATTTTCACTCCAATAAATGTTTGTAATAGGTCCGAATCTAACATAAAGATATATTTTTATATGCAGCCCACAGGATTATAATGTTTTTCCAGAAGTGGCCTGCATGGTCATTTGGGTTGACTACTCCTGGTTTAAGAGCAAAACTATCTTTTCATGTTTCAACTAATTGTTGGTCTATTTTAAAAAGTCATTATTCACATTGTTCATTTCAAGTCAAGCCATTGAAAGCGTTTTTAGATACAAGGTGGTCAAACAATGCAATAACTCCATCAAAATTTTAATTAGGAGAGGTTTTTGATGCCTTTTATGAAATAGTAGAAAGATATTTCAAAACATTACAAAAAATCAGACCACATCTTTAGAAAACAAATTTTAACTTTATATGTATAATAGTTTTATAGTACAAAATTATATACAAAGTTAATGCTATTAGCAATATTTATGTAACTAAAATTTTATGTATTTCTCCAGCTTCTGAAAGCTTAATAAATTAAACTGCTTTCTAAAAGAGCATGTAATATATAAAGTTCTCAATATGTTCTTAGAAGTAAAGAACTAGCAGCATCTTTAAAAGTTGATATAAGTTTTAAAAACCTCAAAAGAGAGAAACTAAATTTCTTACTAAACTGAAGATTAACCTATGTGGAACAAATAAGTGAAGTTTAAAATAAATTTTCTTTGGAATGATATATACTGCGATATCGCCTTTCAGTGAAAGGTTTGATCTATCTTCTCATTTAAAAGTTTTAATTTTTTTTCTGGAATATTTTTGACTTAAATATTTTGAAGATTAGCTTGATTTATGTCAAAAACTGGAAGAAGCATTAACTGATAAAAATCAAGTGACATAAATTGTTTGGAACTTATGCATGAATTACAGTTTTTGCAAAATTTTGGAGAAATGTAACATTGCCAGAGTTGAAATTCTAATATATACATTGTTAGCAATTTAACTTGCCTTTTTCCTAAAATCTATATTGCTTTACATATTTTATTAGCAATGTGTCTCAATAACTATAGCAGAGAGATCATTTTCAAAGTTGAACATTATTTAAAGTTACCCCAAGTTCTACTATGGGTCAAGAGAGATAGGAAAGTCTTAAAATTATTTTTATTGAAAGTGATATACTGTAAGAATTAGGTTTAGACTTATGTATAAATCAATTTGTTATAAGTAAAGCCTGAAAAGTTTTTTTTATAATTTAACTCCCATAAATGTAAAAATTATTTTTAAAATTGTTTTGGTTGATTTGTTTATTAGATGAATTGGGGTGTATATGCTTTGTTTTAATATCTATAAAATATTATTTCAGTGTTAATAATTTTATCACTACATAAAAGTATGCCTTAGACATATGCACAATGATGCCAATTAGCCGTAAGGCTGGCTTGACAGCAGAGCTTAAAGGTTTTTAAACTATAGATTTTGTGGCCGTGATGTAAGAATTAAGTTATTTTTGGTTATGTTTATATTTTCGTCACTGATAAGCAAAATGTCTGGGGCTGATGCACATTAAATTTAATTGATTCTTACAAGTTCTTATGTGGCATGATATTTAAGTCAAGAGAACAGAGTACCAGCTCACATATCGTCATTTTCTATTTGTGGTTCAAAATTTTGTGTTTGTGTTGTTCCAACAATAAATTTAGTGAGCAGTTTGTGTAATCAAGGATTTTTCTATGTATTTGCTGTTATAAAACACTATGGGAATGAGAAGTACTGATTGCTAAAAAGCTCAACAATCCTTGTTCTACTTTACAATAGTTGTTTGGTAAAATAATATACATAACTAAATATAGTCACCAAGAAATTGGATGATTTTTTTTGTAAAAGTTATAAATAATAAGAAAGTACTATTAACACATTGCATGAGAGAAATGTACTTTTTTTGTGGTCTGTTGCTATATCACAGGTCATTTGAAAATATTTATTGAATAGTTTTATCCTGTAGAGTAGACATATAAATAAAATGTTCCATTGAGAAAAAATAAAGTAATTATTGATTTATTGTGATTTTACTGAGTGATCAAATTCTTGTGAAATTCATGACCTGCATGTAATATGTTAAAATTATACTGGTGTTTCTAAATGAATATTGGAGTTTTAATGCTTTATAGTATTTATTACATATAACTTACAAGTATTCATACATTAAATAAAAGAGTAACTGTATATATATAAAATGATTTTACCTACAAGTTTATAAACGTTCAATGTGAGCCCCATTCGTCACACATCAAGTCGATAGGCAAGTTCATCCCAAACTTTGTTCAGTATGTCTGAGGTAATTCTTGCAACAACTGCTTCAATCCTGTGTTTTAAGTCTGGAAGGTCAGTTGGTAGCAGAGGAATATGCACACAATCCTTAATGAGCCCCCACAGGTAAAAATCACATGGCATCAGATCGGGTGAACGTGGAGGCCATGCGAAACAATCTTTATTAGGAGGCGCTTTGCGGCCAATCCATTGGTTAAGTACAGTGATGTTCAACCAATCGCATACAGAGAGATGACAGTGAGGCGGTGCACCATCTTGCTGCCAAATGAAGTTCTCTGGTTCACTTTCTGCCAATTGAGGAAATAACCATAGTTGTAGAGCATCAAGATAGGAGAACCAATTATAGTTGGTTCTCTACAAATGAAAGGCCTATACACTTTCTGCCGATATATGGTACAAAAAACATTGAATTTAGGTGAGTCTCGTTGTGCAACTCAAGCACCCTGTGAGGATTTTCTAAGCTCCAGATGTGTGCATTATGAGTGTTCACATGTCCACTGAAGTGAAACGTTGATTCACCACCGAATGCAACATAATCCATAAAATTTTCATTAGAATGTCGAACATGTCGTTTTAGAATGCATCAACATATGGTTTTCGTAAACCATAGTCTGTCGGTTTTAGAGCTTTGTAGCAACTGCAAAAGATAAGGATGTAGTTCTAAGCATTTGCATAAAACTTTCCAAACACAGGCATTGATAATTCACGACTTCCCCTCCAAACTGATTTCTTTGGGCTATGCAAGAAAGAGTCTCTTACTCAAGAAGCACTCTTCTCACTAAGCCTTGGTCATCCCTTACTTTTCCCTTTACAAAGACAGCCAGTTGTCTTAAACTGATGATACCATCTATGAATGTAATTATCGTTTAGAGGTTGACAACCAAACTTAGTACAGAACGCTCCTTGCATAGAGCAGATTCTGTCTTTGCAAACTGGAGAACACAAAACGCTATCTGTTCACTAGTTGCCATTTTTTACTAGAAGGGAGGGAGTAGCATACGTTTCGCGTGTACATGCACACATGCCAGCAAACAAAACTGTTTCAGTTGCTCTTTCACTTGATGTATGAGTCATACTAATATGTTATATGTAATAAATACTATAAAAAGTTAAAACTCCAATATTCTTTTAGAAACACCCGGTACAATAAGTTTTACAATTATAACTGATTTGTGCATTATATTAGTGTTAATAAAATTACTTGAAGTAATGTTTTTCTGCATATATTTCAGGAGTTGGAGAGCCCTTTTAAGATCTCTGGACTATGTGCTAATTCATATCTGTATAACGTAACCAAAGTTATAGTGCTATCAGCGTTTTCAGCTGTACTGACTGATGTTTTAGGATTCAAATTAAAATTATATAAAATTAAAATTAAATGAATGATGCTTAGTTTTATTAATCAAATTTGTGTTAAATGATTTGTTTACCAAATTATTCTGATCTCATATTTCATGTATTTTCTTTAAAACACTAGTTTATTTAATGTAAATTTTAATGCAAGAGCAAATTATGTGTGGTATAAATCGAAATTGTGGTCTTAGCATATGAGATTCTTTGATTGTGATCACTATTTATGTTTGTGATCTTAATGTTTTGAATTTTCATCATTATAAAATGTTTATTTTTTCATTGCTAGATTAATATTTTATTAACCGGTTTAGACATTCAATCTTTAATTTGACAGCAAATGTTAGATATGTATTAAAAACCACACACATAAACCTTTATTGCTTATAAATAAATTATTGCTATGAATTCTCTGTATTTATTTAAATACTAAATGTTAATTATCCAAAGCAGTATTATTTAATCATCATTTTAATATAAATTGTTATTTCATGCAACAAATGACATTAAAAAATAATTTATGAAATTTATTTTATTTAAGTTTATAAATTATGAAAATTACCAGAAGTCACATGTATTTATCTTCACTAGTCAAGGTGTGAAGTAGATTTTTACCTTACAAAATATTTATCAATATAGGGTTGTGCAATGCTTTAAAGATACCTCTTGTACCATTATCATGCTCAACTAGGTTGCAGTTCTCACATACTCGATGCACAAGCTCTGACCTAGCATATCATAATTGCTCACTGTCGTATTTTTAAACATTTGTGTTCTGATGACATCTTTTTTAGGAAGAACTATTTACTTTTGCTCATACATATATATATATATACATAGTATTATTTAAATATACTTTTATGTTGTTATTTAGATATACTTTATTTTTTTTGCTTCTAAATATTTTGTGATACATTTTTCAGAAAATTGATATATGTTTAACACTGTTTGTTTTAAGGTTCATGTGCAGCTATTTTATACTGAAAATGGAGAATATAAATCAAACTTTATTTTCATATTGCTTTATCTTATTTCTTTTGATTTCAGATCATTGTGTAAAATATTCAGATTTTTAGTATCTATTAATATGAAACCTGGGATTGTGGGTAAAAAAGGATTTTTCTGTTTTCTTAAATAATTCAACTTGCATGCTGCTTGAGAAGAGGTAAATTATTTAAAACCCAACTAGTTTAAGAAGTATATTTTTATGCATATTTTTTCTTGGTGCTGAATAACAAAAGAAATGTAAAATAATTGCTTTATTAAAAACAGTTTGAGATTTTCAAACGTAATAGATTTGTTAAATTACTAATGGAGTATTTCTTTTGAAAAGTAAATACATTATCATTGTTTATTCATATGTGTATTGTATAAACATGAATTTTGTTTTATTTTACTTACTGCTGTAAGTTTAATTATGTTGGAATCCTTAAATGAACTTTATTTATGAATTAAAGAAAATAAATTATACTTTCTTCTTAAGTTTTGCCATTTATTTGATGTTTTACTGTCATGAAATAAAATTTTAGATATGTCAATGTTTTAAAAATACTTATAATCTGTATAAAAATAGCTCGAAATTTTTTATTTATGATCATTTAAACCTATGCAATTGATTTTTTTTTTACTTATAAAATTCTACATTGTTTTCAGTGTCATATCATTTGATTATGTAAGAGAAAAAAAAAGTCTCATACAAACTATATCAATCCTGTTTTATAAATAACATTCATTGAGAAAAATGATTTTGAACATAAAATATTAAGATGGTGATTTATTTTGAAACTTCATGATGATATTTACAAGACATTAATACAAAATAACACCTTAATATCCTTCAATTTCTCCCAAATATATCTGTTTGTCGCTGGAACATGACATAACTGCAATGAAATAAATTTTATTTATAAATTTGATGCAAGAAAAATTATATATACCAAACAACTTGCATGCATATTTTAATGTGACAGACATAATTAATCTGCTGCATTTACAAACAGGATAAATCAACTAGTAGTATAATTATTGATATAATGAATAACATGATTAATGGTGTTGTATTGTATGGGTTCGGTACCTAAAATAACCAAAATTTAATTTGAAGAGCTGTATCTAAAAAAATATTTCTTGCTTTGAAAACTGTGGATCAAACAGGAATCATGTAAGCATTGGCATGAACTATTGACCCAAAACATAAATCCACAGATGAGCAAATAACTGCAGATTTTAACATCAGTTTAAGTTAGCCTTGTGAAGCTTGGCATCAAATGGTGTGCTTTAAAGTGCAAACACTTCTATGCTGACATGAAAGGGGAAAACACAGAAGTGCAGAGAATATATTAAAACTGAAACCTAGATGGTGGAATCTAGTGGAATAACAGTCGAAACCCTTCGACTGTATGCCAAGATTACTTTCATTCAATGGTGCAGACAATTCCTTGTTTAAAGTGGATAATGCTCAGAAGTAAAAAAGCACATCACAAATATGAGCATGAAGTGAAACAGTTGTCTTGGTACCTTAACATCTTTGAGCTTTTACATGAATGTCTTGAGGACTTTTTCACATCACTGACAGAATTAAAAGATACTTTACACATGGAGTAGCATTATATATCTTATGTGAACATGAGATTTGTATATGTATAAAAATTTGTTGTTCGTGCTCTTGTTGAATTAACACCATTTTAATATAAATAGTTTGGTTCTGTTTCTACTATATATGAGAGAAAAATACAGTTTAACAAAATAGAATTTCATTTTTAAAAATATGGTTATATTTTCGTGTATCTGTAAAAATATTTATATTTGCCAGTTTATTTTCAACGACTAGTTGTCACTTTTAATATTGTAAAAAAAATATTCAAAACTATTTTAAATTGCTTCTATATAGGTGAAAACTTACTTATAGGCTCCTTAGGATGAAAACTAACTTCATTAACTGATCCATTATGACCCGGAAGTTTGTAGAGAATACGTCGAGAGGTAGTATCCCAGATATAGACAAACCTATCGGCTGATCCAGCAGTTATTTTACTACCATCAGGTGACCAACTGCATTTTAGAAGATTCTGTTTCAAAACAAAACATAATTATCACGTTAAAATTTCTCAGTACTAAATGTTTGATTAATGTAGTCTTACATTAATCAAATCCTGAATAATATTTTAGATGAATCCTAATAAAAAAAATCAAGAATATATAAAAACGCATGTGCTTTTTTGTAATAAATTATAGTAATTTTTTTTAACATGGATGAATAATTTATAATTTTCTTTTTAACCCCTTACCTGCCGAGGAAAACTTACGAGATGTGCTCCCCAGTGACACCGTTTTTCATACAGGTGCGCGTAGTTATGAGGTGTATTGGAGGAAAAAAAAAGGAGAGTTTTGCAACATAAAATCTTTTTACTTTCACAGAAAAAAGAAAATGAAAAAAAAATTCAAAGTATAGAATAACAGTGTAATAAAACAGATGTTGAAATTTATCTGCTGTGTGATATTTCCTTCTACACATAAGTTTCCCATAAATTGGAGTTTCGATCAATTTATTTTTAGACCAGTAAAGCGTAATGTCAGATTTTACTATTATTCCCTGTAAAATGAGTATAACTAAAAAAACATTACTTCTGTATTGGTTGGATGCCAAAACTTTGTTCTAGATTTCTCTTTTCCAGGATGTTGTTGATATATTGGTCTGCAAAATGGTTAGTTTCCGTAAAAATATGAAGCACAAGCGGGTTGGAAGTGGCATAGGTAAATTTTTATATCCAGTCGTACCCAACGTCGGGCGTCTTTCAGAGAATAGTCGCAATCAGAATCCTCTTCATCTGACGTAATATCATATTCCGATGTTTCTGATCCTGAAGATGACGGAAAGTAGTCATCTAAATCACTGTCAGACATTTTCGTAAAAAGATCTATTTCGCACAATAAACGAAAATGGAAGCAAAAGAATAATAAAAAAAGCACGACCTGCAAAAACTGCACAGCTATGACTTTCACCGTTTCAGAAACATCCCTTTTACCAATACCCTATCCCTCTTCTCTGAAATAAGAAAATCCGTTTCAAACATTGTCAAGGTCATTTTACGGTATTCCAAGGTTGTGGGAGCAGTTTTCTTTATAGCAGCGCAATGCAAAGGATTGTACTTCGGAAAGGTGTATATGTACGTCGGCGGCAGTTAAGGGGTTAAAGAGATATGTAGAGTTTTAACTGGAAAGTATATAAATAATGATACAGAGATAACTTTTATACAAATTATCTTAATACTAGCTAATGCAGTTTGTACAGCTCCAATTAAATGAATTTTAAACAAAAATTATACCTTTTCAAAATTGTGTTGGTGACCTTGTATGACTTTCACACATCTTTCTTGAGGAGCAAAAGGTCTAATATCCCAAATTCTCACTAAAATAATTAGAAAGTAAAAATTACACAAAAAACCCCACTTATTTTATATAATAAAGTAAAAACTACGAAGACATATTACATGTATTGTCCATTGAATTGGACAAAATGTAAGAACCATCAGGGCTCAATGATAAACCAGTTATGGTATCTGAATGGCCAGTCATCTTGTATAAAACTCCAGTTTTTCGCATATCCCAAACCTATGAATAAGAATTAATAAAGAATATTAATTAACATTTATATTCAGCACAAAAACTTATGATTCTTCTCACTGAATTTTTAATTTAACTGTAGGTATATGTATTCTTTACAATACATATATTTTATTATATTCTACTAAATCTTTTAAGAAATAGATTAATCTCATTTCTACATCTTTCCCCAGAATTTTACTATATCTATAACATTTTTATCAGACTAATTGTTAGTAGCCACTATTAGAGACTGAAAAAGAATATATAGTATTAATGTCAATTTGCTTGTAAAAAATAATTTCTCTCCTTTTAGCTACATACTTACAAAAATTTTCATTTTAGATTCACTCAATTTCACTGGTATATATTCTTCCAAAAATTTCAGTCATTGTTTATTTCTCATAAGTAGCAAACTTTATTTATGAAGAATTAGTGTTGTGTTATCTCCATTGTGTTTTGAACAAAAATTATGACATTACCTAGTAATTTTCCAGTTTTTTACAATCCTTTCTAACATAATTCTAAAATATTCACAATATCCTCTCAAAATATTTTTAAAAAATGTCTTATGCTCTGATAAAAGAGAATTCATTCCTTTTAAATTTGTAAATACCCCCTCCGGGTCCGAAGTCATTTTAACGCAACATCCAATCAGGTTACTCCCTCTCGCTCCGCAGGAAAGGAGATGATCACATGTCACGATAAGCTGCTACCCCATTGGGCGGTCTACAACCTCCCTAAGCCCCTATTGGCTGAGGGAATCTCATGTTAAACTCTAAGCTCTGATCATCAATAATTTTCTGTTTCCACCTTACTTTCTTAGCCGCCAAGCTTTCTTTTCGGCCCGCATTGTGTCTGCGGAATCCTTTTGCATCAGCGTGGATTTTCATCGTCGCAAGTCATCACCTACTGAATTGTTTTTTGCTATTTAGCGTGTTTTTCAAGATGTAGTGCTATTTTTGCACTATTCTTGATTTTTAGTTCTCAACTGTTTTACGATTTGGATTACCTTCAACTTAGACATGGAACTCGAAGAAGTATCTCCGTCTACATCGATACAGGTTAGTGCATTTTCTGTTGTATCTTTAAGTGCATTCAATGTCAATGAAGCGAGTTTAAAAATAGATTCCCTAACGACATCAGACGAATGTTCTGATTTCTGTGCCACGCTAGAGGATTTACTCTCTTTCAATTTAACGCTAATAATAGCGCTCAGCTGGGGTTGGAAGAACTCCGAGCTATCAATTCTATTTCCTGGATCTGCATTAGATGCTCCAGGAAAACTGTTACCCTTCTTGCTACCGAATTTAAGGAGCAAATTTTAGCTCTCGGAGCAAAGAAAGAGGAAAACAAACCCGTTGAGTCGACTCCAGTTGAGTCCAAAAACGAGGTTGTCTCCCCAGTAGAGTCGTTGCCCCCTAGTTCGGGGAAAACTGCCTCCAAGCGCAGCTCTACTTCCCCTAAAAGAAAGGGGGAAAAGGGAGTCAAAACCACTGCTGAAAAGCATGAGGATATAGTAGAAACGAGCAATTCATTTCAGGCTATTGCCCCTGTGGAAAGCTCAGATATTGAGGTTGACGACTCCGAGGACGTTGTTGACGAGCCCCCGAGTGTCATAGCGGACCATACGCCAACGGCACCTGTAGCTCAATTGGCCCCCACCAGTGTTAACACAAATCAGCCGGCGACATCCTCGTCCGATGTCGACCAGGCAGTAATTAAGCCAAAACGTGTTCCGCCAATAGTGATTGACGAGCAATACAACACTCCGGGTCTATTAGCGGACCTTAGTGGACACATTGGCACTAAGCTCATGGGCAAAATAGTGGGGGGTAAACTTAAAGTTTTCCCCGAAACTATTGACGCCCACAGAAAGATACAAAACTTTGTTTCTGTGACGAAACTTAAATCGCACACCTATGAGCTCGCTGAAGAAAAGCAGCTCAAGACTGTCATTAGGGGTCTACCCTCAGACTATGATACTAATGAAATAATTCAGGCTCTAGGCGAACTTAACATTGTTCCCGAGCACGTTACTGTGATGCGTAATCGCAGTAAGAACATTAATATGCCTCTCTTTCTGGTGGTCTCAAAAAAGACCCCAGAGAATCAAAAATTTTTTAAAGTAACCAGTATTGGTTACTACAAAATTAAAGTAGAATCTCTTAATAAAAACTCCATGCCGGCCCAGTGTTACAGGTGCCAACTATTCTACCATCACTCACGATTCTGCAATCGCGAGCCAAAGTGTCTAAAATGCGGTCTTAACCATCTGACGAGAGACTGCAAAAAAAAAAAAAAAATACGGATTCCCCTGCAAAGTGCGCCAATTGCGATGGTTCCCATCCGGCAAACTACTCAGGGTGTCCTAAAAATCCTAAACACCTAAAACCTAGCAAGCCCCCTGCAAAGAACGTATGGGAAGAGAGAGCTAAGGTTTTAGAAAAACAAAAAATAAACAAAAATGAAAATGCTAACAAAAATAAAAATGAGAGTAAGAATATCAGCGTCTCTCCCGCATCTTCGGACACCAAATTCCTGTTGGATCAAATGTCCACTATGATGGCTCAATTCGGAACAATGTTCCAAATGGTCATGTCGACACTCGGAAACAAAATTTAATTGTCCCAACCCCAGTAATTCCGTTCTGAGCTCGAACGCAAATAGTGTTATGACCAAGTTAGGCGAGCTTAGGGAGTTCGTTAGCGACGAGGACCCAGATATTATAGGTATTCAGGAAACCCGCCTGGGTCCCGCTCACTCCATTAAAATCCCAAATTATACTTGTCACCGTAGTGACCGTTCAACCCATCGCGGGGGTGGAACAGCCATCTTTGTTAAAAATTCACTCAAACACCATGTTGTTACAGTCAATACAAACACCTTCGAAAACACTACCATTAGGCTAGAGTTAGACAACAACAATTGCATCACTATCTCCAGCATTTACAAGCCACCGCTAAATCACATAAGCACAGCGGAGCTTGACGCTATCCTCAATAACAGTCACAAAGCTCTCCTCTTTGGTGATTTCAATGCTCACCATCGCCCACGCCCTGGATATCATCGCACCCACTGCTCCCACCCATTTCAATTCCTGTGGCTACAGTACTATAATTGATATTGCTTTTGCTAATAATATTTCATTGCATAATATAACCTCTGTTAATGCTCTTAGCAGTGACCATAACCCTGTTATAATTGATTTCACACTAAATAACTCTCTTCCTAAAATCCTTAATACTCCAAAAACTACTAATTGGACTAAATTTCAAGAAATAGTATTTAACACCCTACCTGGTAATTCTCTTATTATTCCTGATAATATTGATAACGCTATTAATAATTTCTCAGGCATAATTACAAGTGCGATAGCCGCATCCACTGTCACAAAAATTGTTAACACTCCACACCTTAGACTTCCACACGACATCAGGGAGCTAATTAAAGTTAAAAATAGGTTTAGGAAACAATGGCAACTAACTAGAAATCCAATACTCAAGCGCGAGATGAACTCCCCTGTCAGACAAATTAAAATCCTCACTACTAATCATAGAAATAGGAATTGGCATAATTTGCTCATTAATTTAAATCCTGAGGACAACTCACTCTACAATATTCAGCGGAAGCTCTCAAATAAAATTGTTAAAATTCCGCCGCTATCTCGGCCCAACGGCATTATTTACTCGGACGATGAAAAAGCCGAGGAATTTAAAAACACTCTGGAAGTAACATTCCAAGAAAATGCCGAACCTTACAACGACCAAGTCATTGAATTAGTTGAGTCAGAGGTCGAAGACTTCCTCACTAATTCCAACACAATCATTCCACCCCTCACTAGCCAGCGGAAATACAACAAATCATTAAAAACTTAAAAAATAAAAAAGCTTCCGGCCCGGATAATATTCCAAATTATGCCTTAAAATTACTCCCACTTAACGCTATCACTCATCTCACAAAAATCATAAACACTTGTTTAAAACACCACTACTTTCCAACACTGTGGAAATCTGCCAATGTGATTATGCTCCCTAAGCCCAATCAAAACCATAGTTTAGCTAAAAATTTTCGTCCAATAAGCCTCCTCTGTGCCACGGCGAAAATTTATGAAAAGATTTTATTAAATAGAATCAAAAACCACTGTAATGAATTTAACTGCATTCCAGCGGAGCAGTGCGGTTTTTGTAATAAACACTCTACAGTTCATCAACTAATTCGAGTCACTAACTTCATTAATGAAGGTCACACTTATAAACTCTACACAATTGGGGTCTTTCTTGATGTCAAAAGAGCTTTCGATAAGATGTGGCATGATGGGCTCAATTATAAAATGATTCGACTGAAATTCCCTGATTATTTAGTCAAAATTATTTACAGTTTTTTAAAGGACAGGTCGTTCAAAGTCAAAGTAAATCTTGACTTTTCGAACAAGGGCTTCCCAGAAGCAGGTTCGCCGCAGGGGTCCTGCCTCTCGCCCTACCTCTATAATATCTTCACACACGATTTTCCCCATCACCCCAGCGTCAGCATTTGCTTATTTGCAGATGATGCTGCGGTCCTTTCTCAAAGAGCGAATCTCAACGTGACTCGTAACGCATTACAACACTACCTACATACGCTGGAATCTTGGTTTACTGACTGGAGGATAGCAATAAATGTTGACAAATCACAAGCCATCATTTTTAGAAAACACGGGCGCTCTAAAATTACTCGTACACTCTCTCTATTTGACGAAGAGATCGAATGGTTTAATGTGGTTCGTTATCTGGGCCTGTTTTTAGACAGTTTTTTAACGTACAGAAATCACATCAAACACATCAGTGATAAATTCTGGGCTAAAATCCATCTCAGCATTGCGCTGGTTGGAAGGAGGTCCACTTTATCACTAAAGAATAAAGTTCTGCTCTATAAACAGATTCGTCGCCCAATTTTAACGTACGCAGCCCCTGTATGGGGAGCTGCGGCCCCCACCAATCTCAAAAAAGTTCAAATTATTCAAAATAAAGTTCTTAGGATGATTACAAATGCGCCCTGGTACGTTAGAAATAATGTTCTGCACTGCGATCTTAAAATTGAATCTATTGGGGATTATATTACTAAATTATCTAGAAATGTCTTCCTTACTATTCAAAATCATGAAAACCCTTTAATCAGAGCGCAAACGCTCTTCACAAATCCCAATAGTAAACACTACTACACATATAAAACTACAAAGTGGCAAAATGTTCTTCACCCACCGTAGCCCTCCCCTCTAGCGCAATAGCTTTTTTTATGCACTCTAGATCAATAGATTTGCACTGATTTTCTGTTTTGTATGCTTGTTTCTTTTTTTCAGCCTTTTTTCTCCATTTACTCGCGTTTTTTAGCTCCTGCCCAACAACCTCGCTCGTCCGCTACTTTGGCCACGCCTCCGGCCTCCCTGATTGGATCGCCCACGGCCGCTCGTCCATCCCCCTTTTTGGGACTTGTTCACATTGTAGCTCCTTCATTCTTTTTTTCATTGCCATTGAGTAAAAGCGATCACTCGCTGTCGCTCGTCATCTATCTTATTTACTACTTACTTTCTTATTAATTGTAATATTTCTCATAATCTTATCTATTTTAAATTTTATTTCAATTTTTCTTTCTTAAATTTTAAAAATGGGCAAGTTATAAGCAATTATGTTCTATCACCCTCAAGACAGGAGATAAAAGCCCTGACGGGCTAGGCGCTCCAAAACAAAACTCGGCTACAAATACAGCATTTTTAAAAATATCCCATAAGAATTAAAGGCAAAATTGCACAAAACAAATAACATTAAAATTGATATCAACTTTCTAGTATGTTTATCAATATATTAGCAAATGTTTAAAATCTATCAATCAGGGAAAAAATTAAAAACATTTACTTTTATAACATTGTCTATGCCACCAGAAATTATCTGTTCTGCTGTGTCATTAAAAGTTACAGCAGTAACCTGATAAGTATCTTGAAAAGAATGCAGAGTACCTCTCTTACGAGCATCCCAAACCTACATGTAAAAAACAAAAAGATATTTGATATCAAATCACAAAGGGTGAGATTTTGATAGTTTTATTATTAACAAGAGTCAAATTTTATAATTGTTTAATAAATATAAGAATGAAATATAATATATGAATTTTTAAAGTATTAAATTATTGGTTACCAGAGGATCCAGTAAAAGTCTAGTACATACACAGGCAGAAAATAAAATCTCAACATAAGAAGGAATAATGCTACGTATACAAAACATGGGATCACATCTCAGATACATATGTCTATTTGTTGAATGGGGAAAATCAAAACATTAGAATGGTTGAATGTTTCTTGGAGTGCCTGCTTCCCGCAGGGAAGCTTAAACTCCTACCCTGGGAGAACTTTTGGGGAGATTTTGATTCGGCTTTACCTTAGCCCTTTGCTGCATTTGTGGTCATGAAGATTAAAAATTTTAAGAATTAAAGAGATAATTTAAATACTTGAGAAGTTAGAAATTACTTTGAGTGAAAACATGAGATAAGAAGTAAATGTTTTTATTAAGCATGCCACCAGAAAAGTACAAATAAAGATACATTTATACGGACACACACAAAAGACATATCAACAACTTGTTCATCAATAATTGACTACTAAAGTGTGTGTTGCCTGTGATGTAATGACATTAACCTTATTTGTATAGAACAAAATTTGGGGAACTCTGAAATTTTCCCTTTCTTTAAAGAGGAACAATAGTTACTTGAAATATCATTCTAATTGAATAATTATTTACGAGCACATTTTAAAGTTTAAACGTTTTATTTTATTTCTTATCATTGTAAATTGGATATTTGAAACAAACTTTTCCCATCATATTCATTTTCTAATCAAATGAAAATATATAATTAGTTATAACTTTTTTTTTAGCTGTTTATTTTTTATGCAAATAAATTTTAAATATTTCATACTGCTTTAATTAGTAAAAATGAGACAATGTTAAAAATCAGAAATATAATTTTGTAATTTTAACATTCCATACTTTTACTGTGCAATCATCACTGGCACTACAGATTAACTGAGGACCTCTGCGAGCAGGACAACAACTATTAACATAAGAAGAGTGACCTTTCAGCTTTTTAATGCGAACACCAACTTCTGTATCCCAAATACTCAATGTTTTGTCTGTAGATGAAGAATAGAGGTACCTAAAGATAGATCATATTGAAATCATTACTATACTCGTGATTTACATAGTTTTAAAATTTATTTCATATTTTACCTCTTATAATAGAATATTAAATTAAAAATCTGCCAAGCATATGTTCTTTTAAAAATCTATAATACAATGGTGCCAAAAATACTGGAAAGATTCATCTAATATGAAGTGTGGCCACTATGCACCACTGTACAATCTATCATACTGTTAACAAGGGTGTCGAGAAATGCTACCAGTGATAAATCCTATTCCAAAAGTGTGGCTTTTAACTCCAAAAAGGGAGGTAGGGGCCATGCAATGGCTCATCCAAAGCCATCCAAACATGTCCACAAATATGTATTTTGATAAATATCTGGTGGATCAGAAAGATTAAAAAGCATTAAAGAAAGCTAAATAATAAGTGGATAGATAGCAAGAAATGATATTACATACATGCAATTACAGGAAATGTGGGGCATTTTATGAAATTCATGAATAGTTTTATAAATAAATTGAAAAAAATATGTTGAAGCTACAATAATTAAATAATAAAAAATTATATATTCACCTAAATATATTTATTCATTCAATTACAAAAATAAAAAAGAAGCATTCTCTTCTAAAAACATACACTATTCATTTTACTAATATCAGTCATAAATTTACTTGTATTGCAAAAATTTTAAGAGTTGCATTTAAAAAAGATATTTAACCAAGAAGTTTAGTCATTTTGAGATACAAATCTTTATTAATAAAAAGCAATAATTTAGATTTTTAATTTCTTTTTTAAATGTTACTCAGTTAATATTTTTAAAAATCAGCAAAAATATAATTAAACTAAACTCATTGCATAAGCACTAAATTTTTAAAATTCTGATTTAAAAAATTTGTTTTAAAAATTCTCTTGATTTACCGTAACAAACAATTAAAAATAATGCATATGACTGACTGATAGAAATCAATTACAAGATTCAAATATCTTCAATGGTGAATCCTCTTTTTTGTTTTGGCACTTTTTTAAAAAAAAAATTTAGTTAATTTAAAATGAAATAAATTCAGAAGTGATTAAGTTAAAGTGAGAAAAAATACAAGAGTAATGATATAAAGAACAAACATACTAGTGAGGATTGGGGTATAAAAGAGGAATTTTTAAGTATAAAAGAGGGAATTTTTTCCCTCCTTCCCTCTAAAAATTGAGAGACTTATCAAGTAATTAGTGTTCATAAATTTTAATAGACAACATGGTAATCTAAAAATTTTTAGATGGGTAAGAAGTATACTTGGTCACTACTCTGACCAAGCCTGTTTTTCAGAGTTTTTCCTTTTGGAAGAATTGACTAATAGTCCTCTAAAAGTTAAAATAATATTAAATACATTTTTATATAACATGCTTTTTGTAACATATTTAAAAGGTTACCCTCCATCAGTAGAAAATTTTAAATCCAATACAGCACCAGTATGGCCTGATAAAACAGCAAAGTTGTCACACTCTCCATAAACATTCCAAAAAACTACAGAAAAAAATTAGGCACAAATTAAATGATTATAATTACAAAAAATATGCAAATGAAACAATTTTGCATTAAAGCTTATAAACTGTTAAACAACTTAACATATAACTCTTTCATAACATTTAATTCATTTGGAAAAATAACTACTGTAGTATTCACAATTGCCAAGGTTTCACTTTAAAGTTTTAAAACATAAATTATGTAAAAAATCATTTCAAATATTCAGACTTATACTATTTGAAACTTCTTTATGATAAATGCTTTAATTATTTCTTACTGTCCAACTACATCAACTTACATATATCTCGTTCAAAGCCAGCAGATGCCAAAAAGTTGCCCTCTGGATGAAAATTTCCACAAATACTTCTCCTTGATGACCAGATAAAAGCATTATAGGAGCTAACAGACTAGATGTACGAGGAGGACCCTGAAATTGAAGTTCAAATGAAACATGACTCAATTTTTGTGATCTAAAGAATTTGTTGCCGTTAAATGTCTACATTATCAAACTACAATTCTTACTTTATTTCACTTGTCTAAAATAAAGAATAAGTTGGTTTAGACCCTTCTTACACTTTTTTAAAAATAAGAATATTATGGAAACTAAGCAAAAATTTAAAAAAAAAAAAAACAGTATAATCATTTGACACAAATTTCTCTTTTTTCAGTTTTTATTATTTGTTCTTTATCAACCTCTGTAAGATTTCCAATACTTATATAAAAAGATGAAGACATATAAAAGTTTTCTTTATTCTTACTCAAAATACGTTTACTAAAAATTTGATACAGTTTACATTTTAAAAAAAGCTAATGCAAGGTGACTGACCAGGAACACTTGATAAACTTTTGCATGCGAGATTAATTGAAAGAATTTTAAAAAGAGGATTTTTATTTCCTGTATTAATATATCCCATATGATAGCATTTATGTGTTATATTTCATTTTTTAGAATTCTATTTAAATTTCCACCCTTTTCATCAAAGACAGAGAACAAGTGATTTCTGAATGGAAGTAGTCAAATTTCAGTTTATCAGGATTATCAAAATAAGCATTTTGTGTGATGGAATCATAATCAAGTGATAAAATTGTCAAATTTGGTAGGTATCTTAAACTTTTACTGATAAGGTGTTTTTTTTTTACATAAATTATTTCCTCCAATCAATCAATATATACATATATTTACTAAATTTAGAATGTAGTGTAAAAATTTCAATATGAATTTTTATTGGTAAATAGAAATAAATTTACTAGACATACATGTAGCATGAATGCAAAATTAATTTGATAAAAACTATTTCTCACAAAATTAATAATTCATGAAACAAATTATTTTCATTAAAAAGTACATTTCTTTCTTGCGTAGATTTATAAACTTATGAATGATTTCACAATTTAAATATTAATGATTTGTAAACTTTGACAATCCATGAGCGCAATCTACTGCTTCTTTTATTCACATTTACATTTATAGGGAAATGGCTTATATGGCCTCTTCCTCGACATATTAAAAAAACATTTGTGTAATTTATTCTGTAAGTTTCCAAATCTTTCAATATGATATCATTGTTCTTCCATTGTGTGCCTTTATAAGCATTGAATTCAAACTTTACATTAACTTAATTACCACTTCATTAGTTGTATACAGACTTTCAATTGATTGATTATTTATTAACACACACACAGTACTTATCAGTTATAGGAACCATTAAGCCATGTAAAAAACTAGAAATTTGCTTATACTGGTGGCTGATTTTCCAAATAATTGGTGCTATTTTGAAATATTATCAATCTGTTAACAGCAGCTAGTTAAAATTTAGTCTTTTTTCTGCTAGATTTTTCTACTGTTTTTCAGCAATGGTGAAAATTTAGAATTTGCTGATGAACTGAGTCACAATAATCAACTTTGAACAAAAGGAAATTTTATCACAACAGAATTTTTGCCTATAAATGGCCACACTTTCTGAATGAAAATAAGCAATAAAAAGGCACTAACAGTATTACATTAGTGGTTGTCTCATTGTACTGTTGGTCTTCGTATGATGAATTAATTCTAGATACCTAGGATTCTGTTTATAGAAGCATTATGCTTCATTTACACTTGGGCTGATGAACGTATTTCTGTACCATGGTGTCAATAACAAATAAATTTTAGCCCAGAAACAATCATGGATAATTGATAACATTGCTGATTTTTATGTCAGTAACAGCTCAGAAAAAATAGTTTCAACCCACAACATTGATAAGTATCTCAAAAACAGCATTTGCATTTTTGTTGTTCTTATAAATGTTACTAATTTATCTCAAATGACATTTAACATTAAATAATAGTATTATAGTAAGCATGAAAAGTTTATCAAATTTTTAACATTCTCATATTTTTTTAAACAAATAAAAATTAAACATAAAGATAACATTAAAAAAGAAGTTTTGTTATGTCTACAAAATATCTTTTTAAAAATAAGATTCAAAAATATTCTTTTTATTTAAAAATAAGTATTTAAATAAATATTCGTTCATACACGGTTCGACTTTTAAAAATGAAATGAAAATTACACAAAACAAAAACAAAAATTAATGTATACTTAAATAATGAAGAAAAAAGTTTGAAGAGAAAATTAAAGTAAAATCACGCACAATATATATATATGACTTACTTAGTTTAAGAATTTTGTTCAGATTTAAGTATAGAACAAAACTAATAAAAATTTACCTGTTATATAATTGAATATTAATAACTCAAATTTTAAAATTATACTAATATATAACATAAATGCTTCGATTCTTTGCATTTCCTTTATATGCCAGCAATTAAAGTCAGATTTTACAATTTATGGTAACCTCTTGTATCTCAAGAAAAGACAAGCAGCAAATGAGAAAGACATACGGTGAACTACGTTTAGCATGTAAATGCTTAAGACAAAATATCAGTTAACAAGGAATAATACAAAGATCCCAGCAAACTACTATGTATTTTCAAGCATCTTTTCTTCTCTTAACATGAAATGAAAATCACTTAACACAAAACGATTTCTCCTTCTGGGAATAAACAAAATACGGAAAACACCAGATACAATGAAATATTTGAGAAAGTTTCTGTATTATTAAACTGTCCTACAGTATCATCAGAAAAATTCATTGCAGAAGATGATGAAAATGTGTGTAAAGCCTCTATTATGGCTGACATAGACATTTTGGAGTTTGTTCAAAGCTCAAAAAATATCATTGATGTAAATTCTGGCGATGAAAATGAAGTAAATAATGCAGTTCCTGTTCCTAATGTCATTCAAAATGAGGAGCTTTATGAAAAGTATGCACTGTTATTTAGATGCACATTCTAACGGTGAAATGAATAAAAAAATGGGCATCAAACAATTTGTTGACAATTTGATACTAAATAGGCAAATGCAAAGAAAAGTATCAGATTATTTCCCAAAAATTCAATAAATATTTTGTTTTTCAAAAAACTTTAAAAATTTTGTATTAAATTTCATTAAGTTCTTGTTTTATTGGTTTTCATTAAATACATGCTTTATGTACACATCTTTGTAAATTAAATGTAATCTAATAAACTTAATTTTATTGAATATGTTTTTTTTCTTTAAACATCCTTTAACACAAAAAATTATTTCAGTCCCCTCAGTTTTGTGTTAAATGATTTTCACTGTATATAGGGCCATCCTAAGAACTGCATCTAAACTTTTTTAAGGGCAGATAAAAATCCATTGAAACTTGCTAAATGTCACCAATAGTATGGATTTAATATACGGAAAAAAAAGTGTGCCATAAAATCTTCAACTTCATGTCTCTCTTTATAAACCTGATTGATGGCCAACCCCAGTATAGTGGTTAGTGATGTTGACTGCTCTGGGGCCTGGGTTTGAATCCCAAAGAAGGCATGGAGGCACTCTAAATGTTCATCAAGCACCAAGTTCTCTCATGTGGTTGGTGAAAGGAGAAGACAGGCGAGAGGCTCCTTGATCCCCCTCCAGGTTGTTCTCCCACAAAATTGGGTTGCAACAAAGCCAAATCCTACTGTACCCTGCATGGTGCTTAAAGTTATGGCTAATGACAAGTGCAAAATTCCAGCCCCTTGCCACAATGAATTTCATGGGCCTTGATCTGGCCCTGCCTATCAGGCGGCATCAGCAACAACAACATAAACCTGATTGATAGTCAACTTTGGATACCAAGAATAATACCAACTCTACTTTCTTGTACTATTTTATTATACTTTCTCCTAATCTGAATAAAATTTGATACGTTTTGGTTTATTAGGCATAAGGCAATAAATCGCCAAAAGTTGCTATCAGCTCCAGATAAATTACTACAAACTGTAACACTTTCCAGTTATTCTCCGTACAATGTTTAGAAGTAATACAGTATGATTACTAATAATAAGTAGCCTTTACTGGTATTTCTCGGCTATAGAGAAAATGGGTAGGGCCCAATGGTCAAGTGGTAGTGTATCTTGTGTCCAGGCCACAGGTCAGGGGTTCAAACCCCAGGCTAAGCAAGGTTGACTCAGCTTTTCATCTCTTTGGTGGTTTGATAAAATGAGTACCAAGTTTGCTTGGGAACTAAACCATAAGGGTTTTGCATCAAACTGATTACTAATCTTCGCATTAGTATGATTACTAATATTGCATAACTTACTTACCACTTTATTACTTTGCACTACTTACTTACTATTGCATTACATTGCATCAGTATGATTATTAATAATAAGTAGCCTTTACTCATATTTATCGGCTACAGAAACCCCGGGTAGGGCCCAATGGCCGAGTGGTAGCGTATCACGCTTCCACACCACAGGTCGGGGACTGAAACCCCAGGCTGGGCAAGGTCGACTTAGCCTTTCATCCCTTCAGAGGGTTGTTAAAATAAGTACCAAGGGGAACTAAACAATAAGGGTTTTGCATCAGACTGACCACCTGACCGGAACATCTGCTCATGCACGTCAGTGCCCAAGGTCATGAAAGCTGAGATGGGTACAGTAGGCCTTGCCCCTTCATGGCTGTTGCGCCACTGAGTTTAGTTTAGTTTAGAGACCATGGGTTGGTAACTTTTTCCTAAATGTTGGTGATACTATCTGTAAAGATATATTCAGTGCAAACACAACAATAGAAGAAAATTTGGTATGTTTTCTACATGTTGCTGTGTGTGGTTTGCTTCATGGCCCCTACAATCAATAAGTACCCTTTTTATTCATGTGTCATCGGCAAGTGTCCATTTGATGAGATCTGTACTCTGCAAAAATATAAGTACTGAAATTTCTTATTTTTAAACAGGGTGAATCCTTGTTCAACCTTTGATCTGGTACATAAACAAATAATATAAAAAAAATTAAGTCAATTCCTACTTAGGTAAAAAAAAATATTTTAGTACCTTTTTATTAAATAGTTAAAATTAATATAAACATGTTTTTTAATATAACAGAATCACAATATTAAGTGACAAAATAGAAAGCGATTTTCCTTGCAAAAAAAAATTTCCATTTTCCTTTCTACCAAATGGCGGACTATTTTTTTGTTTGTTACTACTTATTCATTAATTAAATTTAATTATTCTAATAAAATAGTATAGTAAAAAAGAAATCGTATTCTCAGAAATTAGGTTATCTCAGAAGGGATTCGAACCCACGACCTTTGGATTAGAAGTAAAATGTGCTAACCATTGCACTACAGGGATACAACGAATTATTTTCCTTTCTATATATGCTGTTGGACTATTATTTTTATGTTTGTTACTATTTATTCATTTTTTAATTTAATTAAAGAATTAATATTTGAAAAAACTGTATTAACATCAAGTGTTATCCACTGGAAGTTTAAAAAATGTATTTGAACTTGAATGGATGAATAAAGTATTTTATCAACTATTGAAAATTTAAACAGGATATATATAGAGAGAGAGAGAGAAAGAGTGAACTAATAGTAAGAGTTGAAAAATGTCACCAAATCTTGGCTAATTTTTGGTGCAAAGTTGACAACACTGCCAACTAGGAGAAAAAATATAACCCTACCAAAACTTTTTTTTGCCAGTTTCCAAACAATGGTAACAGTTACTTCCAAAGGCTAGGTGGCGTGGTTGGTTTGTCGCTGGCCTTCCTCACCCAAGGTTGCGGGTTTGACCCCGGACCAAGTCGGTGGATTTTTTTGATGCAGAAAATCGACAGTGGCCCTGTCGAATGATTATACGGCATGTGAAAGATCCGTAGGGTGTCTGTTTGGCTTGGATGCTCTCGGCAAAATTAAACCCTAGAACAAGTTAGCATCATCAAGAGCTCAGGTGCCTCCCTCTGGGGAGGAAACTGGGCATCAAAATTGCTTGCTGTTATTGGTATCGCCTACATGGTGAGCACTAAAAAGTGGTATCAGCTCCTGGGGAACGCACTAGGTCTGCAAAGGTTTAATACCAATGTGCAGCCCCATTGAAAAAAAAAAAACTTTCAAAGATTAGTTTGGAAAGAGTGCCAGTTTATATTGAGAATGGTTGGAAATAATTATAGCTTAAAATGATGCTACAACTGAATTTTTAAAAAAAATTGAAAAAAAAAAAAAAAAAAAAAAAAAAAAAAAAAAAAAAAAAAAAAAAAAAAAAAAAAAAAAAAAAAAAAAAAAAAAAAAAAAAAAAAAAATTTGCATGAAAGTGATAAAAAGTTATTGATTGGTGTATGAATGAAGGATTTATAGTATCTATGTAAGAATGTCTGAAATGTGGAACAAATATGCATTTCTTCAAGGAAAAGAAAATAATTGATGATTACAAATTGCACATCCACGAGCCCGGAAGAAAGATAATCCCAATGATATGTGCATGTGTGTAGAGAAGGTTACATGGTTCAATGTTGACCTTTAGAACATATGCAACATTTTGCATCTCACAAAATATTGGTTAGGTAGACAGACGAATAAATTTTTGCACCATGATTTGAAAATTAACAAAATATTGTAGTGGATTGGTATGTGTTTTTCCATGAGAAAGGCTTGAATGACTGCAATAGTGAATGAAAACATGAAAAGTCAAAATAAGGTGATTTACTTTCAAAATAGCCATATAGCCATAGTTATAGCATTGTTATTTAAATCTCTATCTAAAATATCTATTTCATTTGTCCCTTCCCCCACCCCAATTTTTTTTCTGCTACTGCAAAAACATGTTTGGCATGATCTGGTGCGGGAAAAATCAAGGTGATTAAACAAGACTTTACCTTCATATTTTAAGGTTAGTATACAGATTTAACAGTTTAGTTTTACTCCAATTTATTTTAGAATAGTCATTGTTTGTTATCTTTTTATAAAATAAACAAAGGAAACATTAAGAAGAAACACTACTAATCAAATAATTATTCTAATGCAGTAGCGTAATGGAGAATATTAGGGCCTTCCTGCAGTCAAGTTTCGGGACCTAAGCCAGATCTTATAAAGGATTACAACTTGATGTGTGACAGGCTTTGGGCCCCTAGAATCTTACCCCCCCCCTGCAATGCAGGGTAGTGAGTTACACCACTGTTCTAATGTCATTATTATACATATACACTTGCCTCCATAAGTCTGCGTACAGAGAATCATCTTATATGTTTATGCTATTACTACTATTAAAATCACTTTAGAAAATCAACATACACTTCAGAGATTCTTTAAAATTTACTTATTCAAACAATGACAAAAAAATCCACCTTAACATGGAAAAAAACCACCAAATAATTACAACCCCCTCCCCTCGAAGTCTGTGTACATTTACAAAATTGAGGTTTTAAAGACCTTCTATTACATCTGGTGAATTCAGTGGTAGAATGAAGACGATCTTTTTGTCTTTTATAAGGTTTTATTGCTGGACGACACAGACATGACACGAACATTAAACATGTATGATTAAAACTTAGGTTGTATTATTAGGGCAACCACCCTTCAATTACAGATTACAACTGTCCCAAATGGTAGCTCACCTGCCACTGAGCTCCTACACATAACAATAACAAAAGTTTCGCGTTACAGAGCAGCGCCCTCTATACGACGCTTTTCAACACTCCCCACCTGTGAACTTTTAAGTTCACACAAAACATAATACAATAACAAATTAAACAATAAAAAGTTCTAACACTAACTAAGCAATGTTACATTACAATTAAAATCAAGATATTTAGATACACACATACACAACAAATTACACATTCAATTACTTAATACAAAATACTAATCATTCTACAAAATATAAAAGCAAAGTATGTAAACATTCATTAAAAATTCACATTTACAAAGTGAAGAAATTTAATATATGATAAAATGATAAATATATAGATTACAGAAAATAACTCAATTAGTTACAAAATTCATATTAAATTAATAATTATACTTCAAGATTATACAGCAATTGAACTGGTCTTCTTATAGCATTAGTTTTAACAAGACAACAGCGAATCTTACCATCTCTTCCAGTATAAGTTTCAATAATCTTACCCATTGACCACAGATTCCTAGGGAAGCGGTCATCATGTATGAGTACAACATCATCAACCTTAAATTGACAAGTTACTTTAGAAGGAGGACATATATTCATAGACCTTAGAGATAGCAAATAGTGTTTCCTCCAACGATTCCAAAACTGATTTAATAAATTTTGCTGATGTCTATATATCTTAAGTAAAGAAGGTCTAGACCCAGTAAGGTCTCTGGATACTCTTGTTACTGGAAGAGAAAGTAAAAGTTTACCTATTAAGAAATGTGCAGGAGTTAGTGGTGAGGGCTCAGAAGGGTCATCATAGATATAAGTTATTGGCCTTGAATTTATCATGGCTTCGATTTCTATGAATACAGTTTCTAGCTCGTTCAAAGAAAGACTAGAACGGCCAATTATTTTTCGTAAACAAGTTTTAATTGTTCTGAAATGCCTCTCCCAGAACCCTCCCCACCATGCTCCTTTTTCTACAATATATTTCCACGTTATACCATGAGTTGAAAACAAATCTTGTACAGATGGATGTAGCATACATCTCCAAAATTTTTTCAATTCTAACTCAGCATGCTTGAAAGTTTTAGCGTTGTCTGAGTAAATTGTTGAACAGAGTCCATGTCGGGAAATGAATCTGCGGAAAGCAAGGAAAAATTGTTCTGTGCTCATTGAAGGAAGAAGTTCGAGATGCAAGGCTCGAGTGGTTGCACATGTGAACAAAAGCAGGTAGTGTTTCTTATCACTGTCTTTTATGAAAAAGGGACCTGCAAAGTCCAATCCTGAAATTGAAAATGGAGGTGATTCCAAAACTCGATCTGGTGGCAAAGGGGCGATTTCTTGGTTACCAGGACGTACTGTGTATTTTTTGCACAAGAAACACCTACTTAAAATAGATTTGAGACATTGGCGTCCTTTTAAAATCCAAAACTTCTCTCTGACTTGGGCTAAAGTAGCCTCAATACCAGCATGAAGTAAATGGTTATGGGCATGTAGAATTACTAATTCACTGTACCTATCCTTGTTAGGTAACAACCATGGGTGTTTTTCTCCGAAATCTAGATCAGAGAGAGAGAGAGAGAGAGAGAGAAATGAAGTCTTCCCTTTAGACGCAGAAGACCATGCATATCTAGCTCTGGGTTAAGCGAATAAATTTTAGATGCCTTGTCTAGAGACTTTCCCTGAGAAAGATCTAGAGTCTCTTTTGGAAAGTGTTTTCGTTGAGTAGTTTTCACCCAATAGTGCTCGGCACTTGAGATTTCAGTTGAACTTAACGGGCTTTTTAATTTGATGGATTTTCTTTGAGTATTGTTGATAAATCTCATGACATACGTCGTGATTCGATGAACTCTCAATAAACTACTGAATCGGGTCAAATCCAATAAAGTCGAAGTTTCAATGTCTCGAATAGAAGCCGTAAGAGAATGAATGTCCTTAGATCTTTTTTCATTCACAACACTCTCCTCGTTGACATGTCTTTGCTGATTCTCTGGCCAAAAGGTATCAGGCTTAGAGAGCCAACGAGGTCCCTGTAACCAAAGGGGACTCTTCACAAGGATGATCGCACTTTCTCCTCGAGATAACAAGTCCGCTGGATTTTCCTTTCCACTACAGTGAGACCACTGTTTAGGATCAGTGAGAGATTGAATCTCCGAAACCCTATTGCATACAAAGGGCTTCCAGTTCCTAGCACATCCCCTTATCCAATGTTGAACTATTTGACTATCAGTCCAAAGAAATAGTCGTTGGCTCAGATCAGGAAATAAACTAGTCAAGTAATTAGCTAATTTGGCAGCTACTAAGCCTGCCATCAGTTCTAAACGGTGCAAAGTCATTGTTTTCAATGGAGCTACACGACCCTTTGAAATGATAAAACTAGTGCGAATAAGTCGTTTATCATCTAGGTATCGAAAATACCCAACCACACCATATGCTTTAGGACAAGCGTCAGCAAATATGTGAAGGCTGACATCATATTTCTCGTTACTAACAAAATACTTCCTTGAAATAGAAAAGTTCTGCAGTAATTTTAATTCAGATCGCCAATGCACCCATTCCTTCCTCATCTCCTCTGGTAGGGTTTCATCCCAATCAAGTCCTGCAATCCATATTTTTTGTAACAGGATTATCATCATCGTAAAGGGCTGAGACAATCCCATTGGATCGTAAGCTCTCGCTACAGTCTGAAGAATAGTTCTCTTAGTAGCCTTTTGAGGAATACGATCGAATGAATTCTCTAAGAATTCACAATTTAATTTTATCTCGTCCATTTCTGGGGTCCAAACCATGCCCAAAAATTTTGACTCTTTAGTCAATCCCACATTAAAACCCTTTTCAATCCATAAAGAATTAAGTTCCGAGGAATTGGATCTTAATTTCCGTAGATCCATCCCAGCATTTAAAAAAATTTTAATTGCGTCTGTTGACAATCTATATGCATCTTTTATTGTGTCCGCGCCATAATACAAATCGTCTACATATAAAGATGAATCTAGCATTTTATAACCTTCCGGATTTGTATTTACATATTTTTTATATGATATTTTATCGTCATTGCTAAAATTGCTGGACTACAGCAGAGTCCGAATGGAAGACGCTTAAATCTTAAAATTTTACGTTCATCTTCACTTTTACCATACCAAAGAAATTTTAAATAATCCCTATCCTTTTCTGCGATACTTATCATTAAAAATGCTTTGGCAATATCTCCGTTAAAAGCAATTTCATATTTGCGAAATTTTAAAATTACGTCCAATACAAGAGGGGACAAATTAGGTCCAATATTTAGAAAATCATTAAGGGATTTTACATTTCTAGATCGTGAAGAGCTCGCATCATAAACAACTCTACAACTCGTAGTTTCATTTTGTTTAAGTATTTCTCTATGTGGCATAAAATACGACGAATCATATCCTTCATCTGAACATTCCTCAACTATACCCTCTTTAATTTGCTCTTCTATTACTCTTTTATACTGCTCAAAAATATCGGGATTTCTATTTAATCTATTCTTTAGATTTTCAAATCGCCTTAATGCAACTGGGAAATTATTTTCTAACTGACCCATTTCCGCTTTCCATAGCAAGCCAACAGAATATCTATTATTTTCAAATTGCATTTGCCTTTCGAAATCCTGAATTATCTCCCTCTCCTCCTTAGAAACAGTTGGGTTGTCATTAATTCCCATCAAATCTAAACTCCACAAGGATCTTAAAGAGTCCTTCACGTAAGAAGAAAGATTTATAATCGCACTGTTTTGAGTTTCGAATTCTCCCTCCCGTGTGTAGGGGGGATCTTGTAACCCTGCCGGTACCCAACCAAAACGAGTTGAAATCGCATAAATTTCTTTCCCTATTCTGACCTTTCCACCTCTTACTATTTGCCAATAGTAATCCACCCCAATGAAAATTTCCACTGTGGTCTCGGACATCCCCGCAATGTGTAACCCTAACTCGTTCATAGCCTTTAGTGTCAACCGCAAAGGGGCAGTGACCTCTGCCACCGTTATAACTTCAGTAACGAGGCAGCTAACTTTTATTTTATTTGTTTGCTTCATATCCGAAATAAACAACTCAACAACAGAGTATGTTTTGGGTGTGGCATGAGTCATTCCCGAAGGAAAAAACAGAAAGTATTTCTTCTCCTACAATTTTTAAGTTTAATTTTTTCACTAAACTAACATGTATAAAACTTCGCGTAGCACCACAATCTAGAATTAAATTAGTTAACTCAATTTTATCCTCATGAAAAGCCAGTATGGAACATGTTTGTAATAAAGGATCTTTTTTACATAAAGATTTATTTTGAATAATAGAAAGAGAATGCTCATCCGGAGAGTTAATTGGTTCTTTTACGAGATTACTTTGCGGGTTTTCAATATTTTGATTGACAATTTGATTTGAAGTTGTTTGCTTGTTGTTTTGGTTTAATCTATTAGTACATATTGATTCATGATGCGATTTAAGTCTGCATTTTAGACAATTACTTTTATTTTTACAATTTTTACTAATATGATACTTCCCGAAACAAATACAACAATGATTTTCGTTGCGTAATTTATATAAATTTTCTTTTACACTCTTATAACAAGAAAATGAGCAATGACATTGATTACAAAAGATGCACATACGATTGTCAACAGTATTGAAACTCGCAGCCGCGGGTACATTTCTAGACATTTTTCTATTTTCAAATTTTGCCTGTTCGAAACGTGGAGACCATGTATTTGTTTTCTCTTGTGTCAAAGAACTAGCCGCTTCACAACATTCTATTTCGGTTTTAATGAAATTCAATAAATCTGTCACGCTTATGTCTTCTTTTGAATTTTTCCTTCTATTAAATTCCAGAACAAATTCTTCTGAAATAGATTTTAATAAAATTGGTATTAATAATTGACCAAATGATCCTTTCGTAACTCCCTGAGAATCCAGGTTTCGAACAGCAATTTCTATTTCATCGTATAAATTTCTTAAAGCTTTAACATTATTTGAATTCTTTACCGATTCTAGTTTTAACAATTTATTCATGAATTGACTAATTATAAGGTCTTTTTTTCCAAATCTTTCTTTTAAAGCTTTTATGCTCTTATCATAATTCTTTTCATTTAAATCTAGTGAAGCTACGACATTATGTGCTTGACCTATAAGTAATGTTTTTAAGTACGCAAATTTTTCTATTTTACTTAAACTTTCATTTTTATCTATCGTACTTTCATAACTATTCCAAAATTCTGTAAATTTTGTTGGGTCACCTGAATATTTTTCTAATACTAGTTTGGGAAGTTTTACTGAACTGTGAACACTTTGCATGTTAATCCTGCTTTCATCAGGAATTTTATTGAAAGATTCTGTTCTTTCTCCTTTTCCTAACACTCGTGCTATTCTTTTCAGAGCTCGAGAACATTTTTCCTGATATTCCTCTGAGTTCGTTACATCCGTTTCTAAAGACTCTAATTCTATTAATGAATGAATTGAGTCATCAATTTCTTTTTAATTACTTTTCTTTTCTAATAATAATTCATTCAAATCACATAATTCATCCCTGTCATCATTCGTTTCTAAATTATCTTCAACTTTCTTAATTAGCTTAGTAGTTATTGTTCTCAGAGCAGTTCGCTTACGTTTTAATCTATCTAATTGTTCCTCCATTATTTCATGTCAATATAAATGTACCCAAGACTGCAATTATTACTATCAAATCTTCAAATTTAAAATCAAATATTTTAAACTCTTACCTCAACCCTGGGCACAGTTTGGACGTCGTGGAACCTTGACGGCCGATGCGCCACTATTACATCTGGTGAATTCAGTGGTAGAATGAAGACGACCTTTTTTGTCTTTTATAAGGTTTTATTGCTGGATGACACGGACATTAAACATGTATGATTAAATCTTAGGTTGTATTATTAGGGCAACCACCCTTGAATTACAGATTACAACTGTACCAAATGGTAGCTCACCAGCCACGCGGGCGGCCCGGGTTCGTTTCCCGGCCGATGCACCACTGTTACATCTGATGAATTCAGTGGTAGAATGAAGACAATCTTTTTGTCTTTTATAAGGTTTTATTGCTGGACGACACAGACATGACACGAACATTAAACATGTATGATTAAAACTTAGGTTGTATTATTAGGGCAACCACCTTCAATTACAGATTACAACTGTCCCAAATGGTAGCTCACCCTGCCACTGAGCTCCTACACATAACAAAAACAAAAGTTTCGCTTTACAGAGCAGCGCCCTCTATACGACGCTTTTCAACACCTTCTATTGTGAAATAATTGCACCAAGTTGGGGTTTTAAGTAATTTTAAGCTTCTATAACGCGATTTACTCAGAATTTGAGATTTTAATGCTTGTGTGATTCGATGGTAAGCAACAGAAATGAGATTTATGTATTACTGAAAGAAAGATCATCTTAGATCATGCTTGTCTAAAGTGTGGCCCAAACATAAATTATGAAAATATTTCAATTTACACATATTTATTTAAAAAAATAAATGTATGCACAAAATATGCTGCATTAATTTTCGACAAAATTGAAGATTTTTAAAGAAGATTTCAAGATTTTCGAAAAAATGAGGAGTATTTGAATATATTTTCTACCTGTTTTTTCTCTAGAAATAAATAAATTACCTTAAAACCTTCAAATGGAATGCATTGAACTGCAAAGTGACATTCAACTGAAAGAAAAATTTGGGAATGTTTCAATACTGGAGTTTTACAAAGATTACCTGCGCCGCGATAAATATCCTCATTTCACACTCATTGGGAGTACTTATATTTGTGAACAGTTATTTTCCAAGAATAAAACATACAAAAAAAAATAGGACAATGATCACAGACAAACATCTTGAAAATGCATTAAGAATTGTAACTTTGTCTATTGAACCCGATATCGATTTGCTTGCTTAACACAAATGCAAATTCATTCATCTCATTAACTTGATTTTTTCCCCTCTTTATGAAATCCAAACTAAATTATACGAAACTTTTACAAATTTAAAATAAATGTGTACCTATTCATGTCTAATTCAAACTTAAGAAAATTATAATAAAAATAAGTTAATTTATTTTGATAAAACCATTTAGTTAATTTTTACTTCAATTTGTTATAAAAAATATTGTATGTGCGGCCCAGAAAAGAAATTATTTTTGCAATGCGGCCCACAAATGGTCACCCATGTCTTAACCAAATCTTTAAAAAAAAAGGGGAAATCTTTTAAATCAATTGGCTGAAACTGTTAAAAGGAGACATTCATTAATTTAAAAAGTGTTTATAAACTACAAATCAACAAAAATTTTAACATTCAAGCCAAGATAAAGCCACTCATCTGCAGTGTCACCTCGAGAATCTTGCTTTTTAAAATGCTCTATAAAAATAAATCGAAGACTATAAGCTTCACAAATACCCAAAAGTGTTTCTGAGATATTGCTAAAAATAACTGAAAAAGGATGACTATCATGGCTGAGTTGCATTTAAGAAGCCATTCCTCTCTCAAGTGAACAGAGCTAAGAGATATAATCTTAGCCAAAAAAAAAAAAAAAAAAAAATTATTGGAAAAATGTAATATATTCAATTGAAAGTAATTTTTGTATTTTAGGTATCAAAAAAGACAAAATATGGCTGCAAAAATTCCTGCACAGATCTTAAGAAAAATAATCTTTTTCCAACAATCAAACATGAAATAGGAGGCATAATGTTTGTGGTTGCAAAGGAAGCTTTGGGTTGGGAATATGCTATTTATTAAATCAACAATGTACAAAATTGATTACTTGAACTTATTGAAGTGAAATACCAGGGCAAGTGCTGAGAAACTTGCAATAAGTGATGACTTTTAATTTCAACAGGACAAAAGGTACCAAGCAAATGGCTTTCACTGTAAAGCCATAGCTGTTCTACCACATTCCAAACCAATTCCATTTGCCATCCCAGACTCAAGCACAATACAGCATTTATGGAATAATTAGAATGTAATAACATCAAAAGAAAAGCACAAATCTGTTACAGAAGAATGGTAAAAATAACCACAGAAGATACAACTAATCTAGTTGAATCCCTGCCAAATATGTTGAAGAGTTATAGAAAGAACAGAATAGCTAAAAAGTATTATCTTTTAGTTACCATCAATTATAATAAAGGTTTTTTCCAGTGTACACAGACTTTTGAAACACACTTTGTGTCATTCGCAAGTTATAAATATTTGTATTATTTTATGTTATAATCAAGTGGTTTTTGCTAATACTATTTGAATTTACGAAGTTAGAGGAATCGATAAGAAATACTATTGATTCAGGGAGACTTCATTTAATTTACTATCTTAGCATGGATATGAAAGATGATCGTCCGTACGCAGACTTTCGGAGAGGCAAGTGTATTTATTTGATAAATTCATTTATTATTCACGTTCATTGTATACTTCTATACTGATCTATTATTAGGACATCCCAATGTTTTTTGCTTGATTCAAAGAAGAACTTTCTTAAGAGTTCTTAAATTTAAAAAAATATAATAATTTGAAAATTAAAATGGAAACTATTGAAAAATTTACCGGTTGTTGTTCATCTTGACTGTCCTCAATACCAGGAATTAATTCAGTTCTAGGTTTCTTGAAAGGGACAACCACACCATCAGTAGCACTTCTTTTTTCTGCGATAGGCATTTTTGAACTGATAAAATTAACAGTATAACTGCACTTTGTAAAATACGTATTTTTATTAATGAACTTAAAATCGTTTATTTAAGCTCGGAACAACAACTTGAGTTGAAGTTGCTAAAGAGAAGGCAATTTTTTCTCTAGGAGGAGAACAGAAAGTAAAAAGGGGGCGTTATTCAGCAAGGTTACTGAGTTGATCCATTCTCACGCCAATTTGGGGGCTCCTTCGAATACAATGCCAAATGTTACAGTTCCTCATTGAATGTGAAGCTAGTCATTCGGTACAGCCCGTTTTTAATTAAAAGGATTTTGGATATTAGAAATACTAAAAATTGTATCAACATTTGGATATCTCAAATCCAAAATAAAGGGTAGTGAACGTGCTATATCTATTCTGAATTTTTGGATATTTTTATGTAACTGCAATCAGGGAGGTCGAGGCCCTGGACCCAGAGAAATCTTAATATTTTTGAGGCCCTGTTCCCCTATGCCAGACTCTACTTGAGATCTTTAGGAGAAGACAGTATATAGGATGCATTGTCAAATACTCGTTCTAACTGTAATTTGAAACATAATCTGCACGACTCACAATCTCAAAAACCTAGGCACAAACCGACTCGACCGATGATCGCATTTCAACTAAATGAGTTGAATGATTCTTTATGGTATTAGGCCTTAGCCTAAACATGATAGCGGTCATCACATAATAATAATCTTTTATCACTTTTGCCAATTGGCATGCAGTTTGAAATTCCCTGTTTTTTGGAGAATATGAATGGAAATAATATTTGACGACATTAAAATTATCCGGATCTCGATCTTACTAAGACAGAATGGGAGAATGGAACGAGGCCCGGGCCCAGTTGGCCCATGCCTTAAGATGTTTCTGACTGCAATATAACGATGTAAAATTTAAATTCTAGTTATGATGGGGAGATAAATTACAGGAGCTCCGTAACGAAAACAATTTCGTCTCCAAGGGTTAAAAAATATCACAAGTATTTCTAGTAAAATAAAAGTATTGATTGATATGTTCAATCTTAATTGTTAGCTTAAAAATAATTAAATGAGTAGTAATAGCAAATTACATGATTTAAAATAAAAAGGATTTTGATATTAATTTTAAGAGAAGGGGATTGTATATTACGAGTTTTTAAAATTGTGTGTATATATTGAAATATTTTTCCAATTTCTGATACTAGCAAATTTTATTCATTTTAACATAATTTTTTTTCTTTTTGCAGTTTGTAAGTACAGATTTTAAAGTGTGTACTTATACAGACTTTTTGCAGTTTGTAAGTAAAGTAAAAACTTTAAAACATCGAAAATATTTTGGCTATAAAGTTCTAACATTATTAAAATAATACAAAATGTGAACACAAAAATAATAAACCAAATTAGTTGCCATTAAAATTGTAACATCATGATAGAAAGCACATACAAAACAGATATTTATTGCACGTAAACAGCAGTGGCATAACGGAGAATATTAGCCCCCCCCCCACCCCACACACACGATGCGAAGGTGTACGTCAAGCCATTGGTAAACCGTATGGCATGTGAAGACAAAATGATTAAATTTGAAATCAGTTTGAGGACTAGCAAGGGTACGGAATTAGTAAAAACAGCTGTCACCCCTGGCAGCTAAAAAAAATGTCCCTCACTCTATTAGGCATAGCGTCGAACTGAGCTCAAATGATTGAAATGGGCAACTCATTCAATGCTGCTTCAAGTGTATGCCCCACTTAATCAACCGTATTAGCTGGAGAGGGGTGATGTGGCAATTTCTCAGCAACCCAAGTCAAAAAAATTTTAATGGATGACAGATCTGAAGACCATACAAGCCAGGATAACAATCGAATACCTTAACGGTCAGAACACGACATGCAACATGTGGTTTTGCATTATCTTGTTGGAAGGTGTGTTTAGCAGGTCTCGAAGATATGACAATCACTGGATTCACTATGTCAGAAATGCACCGATCTGCGTTCAAATTACGGTCGATCCGAATTAGTGATTTGTGTGTAGTTTACCCAATGATTCTTTAAACCATCACACTAGAGGCAGGGTCCTTATGCTGATTTTAAGTGCAAGCAGGCGACCAGTGTCGGATTAAACGACGGGGAGGCCCCTAGGCAGTCAATTTATCGGAGCCCTGTTGCCTGTTTTTGGAGCACTAACAAAAAAACAGAACACGCTATTGCGGGCCCTTAAAAAGGATGGGGTCATAGGCAATTGCCTACCCCGCCTAATGATTAATCCGGCACTGCAAGCGACGACCGGTCTCTTTGGAGCCTTTAGACATGTATACGACGATCAGAATACTGTATGCAGAACCGGGACTCGTCTGAAAAGACGACATTGTATCCAGTTTTGTCATTCGGTGTGCCAGAGTCGTCGTCTCTCTCTATGCTGCAGTATCAAGAGAAACCGAGTGAGTGAGTGACTGAATATTAACGTCGCACTGATTGGCAACACGAGGGCTTTTGGCGACGGTCCGCGCGTAATTTTGAACTATGGTCAAGTGACGCGGACCACACCTGAGCTGGCACCCCCTCTCCTAATTACCACACCACACCAACTGGAGGACGTTTGAGCTCTAGACAGATTTAACGTGCATAGCTCCCTTACACGACGGATCTTTAGTGGTACTGGGATCGAACTCATGACACGCTAGCCATGATCCGATGCCTAGACCACTTGGCCACCAAGATAAGCCGAAGTAATAATCAATGTGCTGACAGCCCACGCTGCAAAAAATGTCGTTGCACCTTACGAGCGGATACTGATTTTGCTCCAAACATGCCCTTTTCTTGATTAATGGTCCTTGATGTTGTACGATTTTGCAGGACTGACTTCTTTACCCTCTAGCGTTAGTCACGGGAGAGTGTGGAGATCCTGCATACCGCTCAGTATGTCCCTCGGCAACCCATTGATTCCATATTCGCCTGGTAGTGGTTAGATTTTGACCTGTGTGACGGGTGATATCGCAGAATGATAATCGATACTCCAGTTAGACAACGGTCCTGACTCTGCGAATTGCGACACTTATGTGGGCACGCATTTCTTCTTCTTCTTATTATTATTATTCAAGGTCTAACACGATATTCTGAGCAACCTCCGACTGAAACAAAGCGCTTTCTTAATGAGGAATCCAGAACACAACGTTTCTTTTATGTAGTGTTTCGGATGTTGTTTCTCCTTCCTGTGTCGTCCAAATACGTAATTACTAATCGTTTGCATATCATAACCTCTTTTTCCTTCACGTCCTTTTGACGTTCGTCAAACCCTTCATTTTTGATGTTGTAGTTTTAATGATCAGCAGAGTGTATATATATAGGGGAAAAGCGACTCCCTCATCACGAGATCTCCAGAACTATTTGACCTACAGACTTGAAATTTGACAGGAATATTCCTTTTAATGAATAGAGATCCCCTAAGAACGGGACTACCAAAAGTGATTTCGAGGGCATTATAGATAAAAATTCTCGTTTTGAATCTATTAGACGTACTGATTTGAATTTTAATAAGCATGTTTCTTTTGGTAAGAAGAGATCCATTAAAAAGGGATTTTGTGGAAATCGCCTCCCAAGAAAGATAACAGATTGTGGGGGAGTAGTTGGGAAGAGGGGTCCTTATAGATAAAAAATTTCCCTTTTTCTAACTATTAAATTTACGAACTTGAAATTTGGAAAATAGGGTTTTTTTGTTGTTGAATAGAGATGCAGTAAGAACACGTTTTGCGGAAATTGACACCCAAGGGGAGGGTTCTTTATAAATAAAAAATTCCTTTTTTTTTTTTACTATTAGACTTACAAACTTGAAACTTGGTGGGCATGATTCTTTTAATGAGTAGAGATCTAGTAAAAATGATGCTTGAGGAAATCGACTACGAGAATGTTTGTGTGTGTGGGGGGGGGATACAGGAGTAAATGATAAATATATTTATGTTTTGAAATTCAAACCCTTCCTTTTTAATCAAGAGGTGACTATTAAACAAAGCTTTTCAATTCAATCGAAGGCTTAATAAATAAAAATTTACCGAAAAAGGATTGTATAGCCTTATAATGCCATGAAAAATCCAGCGAAGTGGGTGGGTTACAGATATTTACAGATACACCACATGTTTATTTTCTACATTAAATCTATTTTCTTGCAGTTCTTGTAGAAAATTTGTATCAGCCTTTTCAGTATTTAATGTGTTGCTGTTGTTGTTACTTGTGCTACCTGATCGACAGTAACATCAAATCAAGGTCCACGACATTCATCGTGACTAGGGGCTAGATTTTTACGCCTGTCGTTAGCCTAAGCTTTGAGCATCATGCAGGTGACAGCACGATTTTGCTCGGTTTCATCCCATTTTTTAGGGAAAACACCCTGGGGGTGGTCAAGGGCCTCCCATCTATCTTCCTTTCCACCAACCTCACGAGAGGACTTGCGGCTCGACGGCTATTTAGAGTACCTCCATGCCGCGAAAGCAATATACATTTACAAACATCCATGCTCTTTCCGGAATTCGAACTCAGGCCCTACGGCACCATAGTCAGCGTCACTAACCACTATAATGGATGGGCGGCGTAAGAGGATTTAATCATGTAACATGTTTCAAAACAAAATCGAACCCCGATTTACCGAATCCCCATTTAACGAACTTTGCGATTAAACGAATTTTATTCCCCCCCCCCCGATTAAAATGAAGGCAAAAAATGTCTATTTAACGAATATAAATTCCCGAATTAACGAATTATTTCAACAGCCGATTTTTTTTCTTCTTATTACTTTGGATTAGAAAAAATTGGATTTCTTTTCAAATGACTTATCCTTTTTGTCCTAGACAAAAAGACTTTTCTTATGAGCAGGAATTATCATGGGAAAGTGAGTAGCCCATTATTACAGTTCACAGGAGCATATGAGTCCACAAATGCAACTTATTGCATGAGTTTTGCATAGGACTCTGGAACTCCTAACGAAATTGGTACATTTTTTAATGCTTTAAATTGCTCGGAAACTGTGAAAACATACCTCATGCAGCTGGATGTAAATAACGCAGTATTTTCTTCTCTGCATAAAGTTTAAAAAAAAAAACTCTTTCGTTCGGAATCAAAAAGATTGTCAAGCATCAGTGGCGCACCCAAGGGGGGTGTCCTAGGGGTTCGGACACCTCCCAAAGACCTTGAGTTTTTTTCGATTGATGATAATCCTATATATAACGTAAAATTTAATTAAGTACTTGTAATTAACGATTTATTTTATTAATTAATGCTAATTATTAATTCAATAATTTATTTTTTACTGTTTTTTGTTAACAAAATCGACAAAATCAGAAGAATCAATTGGTGTTGCCTTGAGGTACAATACGAGTTGGGGGGACTTGCAACCATGGACCCCCCCCCCTTTGAAAAAATTTTGTGTGCGCTACTATCAAGCATCTATTAATCAGTATTTTAAAATTTCCAATTAACTGGTGCGTAGTAATTTTCTAATAGTATTTTTAGCTGTTGAATAAAAAAAGTGTTTAATTTTTAACTGTGGATAATTTTTGCGCAGCTGCTTATTAAATTTCCAAAAGGTAAGTGCAAGAAAAATTGCATTTTTTTGGATTCCGATAACACGAATAACCCTGAATTAACGAATAAAATGTTCGGTCTCAATGAATTCGCTAAATCGGGGTCCCACTATATCTTCAGATCATTTTTAATGTCCAGTTTTATGTCATTTTGGTAGCTGTTGAATCTGTCAATATCCTCTCACGTCATCTTTTATATAGGTTGGCGTTTCGCAAACTGGGGAACGCGAGCATATAAAAAGTCGCAAATAAAAGATTTAAAAATTACAAATTTATTGAAAGGAAACAAAACAAAATACATTCTGACGTAATAAAAATAAAATGCGCAATTACGCTGTTAAATGAGGGCAATTCGGAAACTAATCACCGTTTGGACGTGGCCCTGGAAGTACTGTTCGGCACTAGCACTCTCTGATTCAGTAGGTTTCCAGTTGGCAAATGAGAGCGTTGTAGACCTCAGAATGGGCAGTTAATTGGGAGAAAATAGCCTTCGAAACTTATGCCTAGCTTTTATACAAATAAGTTTGAATTTCTTTCAACGGCGCAGCAGCGTGGCCGGTAAATTAACTGTTTACCATGCGATAAGCCTCGGTTCGAGTCACGCGATCGATTTTTTTTGTTTTAAATTCATTTAATTATTTTTACAATTAAATAAATTTATTTAAAAAAGACACATTTAATATTTTATTTGATTATAAAATAATTAAATTAATATTAATATAATATAAGATATATATTATTTGTATTATATAATTATAAAATATTTTTTCATAAATAATTATATTATAATACTAGCTTTTACCCGCGGCTCCGCTCGCGTTGATGTCTTTAAATAACTGTCAAAGTCGTAATCATTATCATTGGAAAGTAAATAATATAATATGGTAATTTTTTTTATTGCTTGACTGAAACCAATAAAATTTAAAATGTCTAAAATTGAGCTTAGTTTAAAAAAACTGAAAAAGTAATTTATTATTATAATTAACAACAAATATTCAATAACTTAAACTATTAATATTTTTAAAAATCAAAAGTATCTACGTTTAATATATAATTCCTCTTTAAAAGAGCTCAAAACAGAATATTATTCTAAGATGCTACTGTATACCATATTATATGTTCTTCCGTCAGTTGCAAATATGTGAAGATTTGGGCATTGGCACACCGATCAGGCTACATATAGTTGGCCATGGGAAAAACATTGCTTTTCCAAATGCACCCCCTGCTACCTGAAATGTTAGCTTTGTTAATAGCAACAGTAAAACTGGAAATTGAACTTGTTTGAATTGAAACGGTAGGTCAGTGGGGATACTTGGAATTCGAGGTATGATAACACTATCCCTTTTCATGACATATGTTCAAATATTGGCACCAAGTATATTCTGCATCAGTTTTGTGATCCAAAGCCTCGTTCCTTTACATAGTCGAGGAGCATCGAGATTTTGCATAACTGTACATTTAGTTTTAATTGAAGTTTATGTGAGGGTACACCCGAAAGTTCAAGTGAATTTAAGAACTCCGTGGGATATGAAGTACTTTGTTCTTTATCCATGATTGTATTCATTGATAAATATTTCTTCATCCCCTCCCCGCACGTCGTTTAAATTTTCAATGTTGATTTTATGGACAATGTCATTGTTAGGCGCCAATATTGATCTTGCGCAACCACTGATCCCAATTTAAATTTTGTTGCAAGCCCGGGTAAATTTGAGCAATACGATTTACATCATTTTCTTTTACGTTACAAAATTCTCCTGAAGTAAAATATAACCTCCAGCTTTTGCGTCCAAACATCCATAACCGATTTTCAATTGCATCTCTGCATAATGTTCCGAATCTACGTCATTATGAAGATGCATCTCATATTCTTTCAGACTGAATTTTTCAACTTTTCCCCATAAGCTTGAATTCACCAGCCAATATATAATAAAGCTACCATTCCTCCTATAATATCTGTACTATCTCGTAAATCCTGAAGAGTCCGATTTAACGCTTCTATAGCTTTCTTATGAGACATCGTACTTTCATCCCACACTAAAAGCTTACATTGTGGAAGCATCCTGCCTTGAGAGCTATTTTTTCTGAAATTTCAGATGAGTGAATCTTCAAATGCAAGATTAAGCGATAATTTTAAAACGGAATGTGCAGTACGACCTTTGGTCAGTAAAATCGCGGCTGTACCAGAAGAAGCCATAGCAACTGCTATCTTCTGGGTTTTATCTTCTGGGTTTTTCTGATGGTCATTAGTAATAAGTTTAGCAAAAATGTTTTTCCTGTTCCTCCAGGGGCTTCGAGAAAAAAGAGTGCACCACTGATGGATTCTACTTTGCGTAACACTTGTTGAAAAACGTGACTTTGTTCTGGAGTTAATTGAGGGGTAAATTCTGTTACTTGATGCTGCAATGCTATAAAATTGTAGTTTAATTCTCATGTAATTTCATTATCGAAGCCATTTCCGTCGATACGTCTAGGGCTAATCATTCCAAAATCATGTAGCTCCTTCCTAACTATTCTGAAAACCTTTATTGCTTTTCGTTGCAGATTTGTTCATTGAAAGGCATATTTGGTTGCTTTTCGTCGCAAAAAACTTCCGCCATGTAGTCTTTGTACTTATTCCAAAAGGTTTGAGGATTAGAAGGACCGAAGTTGAAATAAGTATTGCGTAAAGCTCCCTAATTTTATTCGGCGAGTGACATTGTATGGATGCCTCCATAGTATATCTTCAAAGTAATACCTCCATGTAAAGTATCTAGGTTCAGTATAAGTGAAAAATTTTGTGCAAAATATGAATATTGTATAATTAGGTAAAAAATGTTCAAACTAATCAAAACTACTTAAGTCATCAAAACTTTTTATGAAACTGTCAGTTAATATTACCATAGAATTTTCAATATCACGCACACGCAATTCGCTAAAACTTTATTTCGTTTCCCTCTTTAAAAATTGGGAGAAAATTTGCATTAAAATATCTGCGATTTAAATTCTTAGCCAACTTGGCGATATTTCTCAAAGCTTGAGTTTGACATTTAACAATCGTAACGTAAATAATAACCATAAAAAACCCTTTAAAAAATTGGTTTTTGTGAAGATGCTAAATAACACTATGTTTCAGTTATTTGTTACAAATGGGAGAAAATATTTTAAAAAATTTCCATTATTGAGCAAATGCATAATTTTGCGCCAACTTGGCTGGGAGTAAGCAACGTCAGCGTTTTACCCGCATAGTTCCCGTTCCCGTAGGAATATGGGAATAAAATATATCCTATGTTACTCGCTGATAATGTAGCTTTCCATTGGTGAAAGAATTTTTAAAATCGGACCAGAAGTTCCCGAGATTAGCCGGAACAAACAGACAGACAAAAATTTTAAAAATTGATTTTTTAATATAAGTACCGTATATGCCTTTAAATGCATTTAGTAAAAGCTGCTAATTTGAAATTACAAACAGACACTTCAATTTTATTTATTTATATAGATATTTTATGTATTATTATAATATTGTGTATATTTTTAACCATTTGAATCTTCCCAATATCTCATTTCAGATATGCTTAGAATGCATGGTGTAACAACAGAAAAAGCTATCGGTCACACTTCCAATATATCTCTTCGTATTGCGGTGGAAAACCGAAGACTTTGTGAATTGTGTGGAAAAAGAATCTATACAGAGTCCATCACACTCAAAATGGGAAGTTTTCCAAGGACGTCTTAAGGCATAATCAAACTTCCCGGGCCCAGGGCTACGGCCTCAATGGGGACCTCTTCTCGTTCTCGATTTAGCCTTAATAAGATGTTAGGCTAAACCAAGTTGTTATTGTTAAATGTTATTTCCGGTTGTAATCTCCAAAAAGTTGGGAATTTTAAGCCATCTGTCAATTCAGGGCCGGCTTAAGCTCATTTCGGGCCCTGGGTGCAGAAGATTTACGAGCACACTTCGCACGGCCGGATCGAAATTTATTACCAGAAAACCTGGTTAAACCAGCTTATCCGGGTACTTTCGTGTTCTTCCAGTAGCCTAATGGTCAAGGTATCGGATCGTGGTTGGCGTGTCATGAGTTCGAGCCCAGTGCCACTGAAGAACCGCTGTGTAGGGGGGAGATGCACGTTAAATCTGTCGAAAGCTCAAACTTCCTTCCGTTAGTGTGGTAGTTAGGAGAGGGGCTGCCAGCTCAGGTGTCATCCGCGTCATTTGACTATGGTTCAAAATTACGCTGACCGTCCCCAAAAGCCCTTGTGTAGCTGAACCGTGTGACGTTAATATTCACTCAATCTCTCACTCACCAAAGTTAAAATCTTATAATACCCTCTGCGTCGTGGAGAGGGATGAGATAAAAAAGGAGTTTCCTGTCCTACTCAAAACTCACACAACAGATTGCCACTCAGGACTCCTCTCTAGTTGTAAAGTCTAATAACACTTTGAACCCTTTCCCGTCGAAATTGTCTACTTACAAGACAAAACTTTTTTCTGTTCTGGGCAAAAAGAATGTCATTCGAAAAAAAAATCCAATTTTTTCTGACATAAACAAATAAAAAAAAAATTCAGTTGTTCAAATAATTCGTTAAATACAGGAGCTTGCTTTCATTTTAATCGGGGAAAGAGAAAAATTCGTTCAATCGCTTAATTCGTAAAATAGAGGTCCGTTAAATTGAGATTTGACTGTATTACAAAATGGTTTATTTCTTTATCATGTGCAATTTTGAATTATATCATTATTGATAAAAAAAAAAATGTTTGTCAAAAAACCTGACATATTCTATGTTGATATATGGAAATTGAAATTCAAGTTTCTTAAATCATGTACTGTTATTAATTTTAGTAACAATAATAAACTGAATAGTAAAACTGTTCGATAACAATAAGACACAACAAACACAAAATATATTTGTAGGCTAAAATTATTTTTATCACAAAAGCGGAAACAATTTTTTCTGTTCCCCATCTGTTGTTTATGCTCCGCTGATTTTCCCCAATGTATAATTAACTGAAAACCCCTCGCACACCTGCTGACGGAAAACCTGATTATGGTCAAAAAAGAATCATTTCTACCTCAACCGTTGTATTATTCGTCCTCTTCCATTTTACCTCGTGTTATTATCATCATCGTGTTATAGTTACTTTCTTGCATATCGACTGCTTCTTGTGTTCCTGAATCTTACCTCTTTGTAAGCAAATAAAAGCGGTAAGTCCTTTAGAATAATTTCTTTTGAATTTTTATTCTAAAAATGTGAAGTTTAATGCTGTTTTCTTTAAAACTTTGTGAGAATGAGTTCGTTTCTTTATCGCCATTTTTGTTCCTGTTGTAGAGGAAATGTAACTCTACCTTTTTTCTTGGCAACTAACTTGATTTAAAATGAAAAACATTTGTGCATATTTTTTAAATAGGATTAAGATGAATATAATTGTTAGTTATTAATCATTTGTAATTATTTTGTGCGATTAAAGTTTAATAATAATATAACTTTTATTCGCCAAATATATTAACTTTTAGCAGACGATTTGTTTTGAAATTAATTTCTTTGCTATGAGAAGTGTTTTCTGGCAACGGATAAAAAGAATTTTAGTTAATGTGCTAAAAGTAAAATGTTGGCGTGGAAGATATTCTGAAGTAATATTTGACTCATATATATTTACCACTAATTCCACCTAACTGATTCGCATTCATCACAAGTAAAACTAAATTGTCATTTGCTTGATTGTTTTTAAAATTATTTAGATTTTTTCCCTTCAAAGTTTTGAGAGAAAAATCTTGAAACTTATCGAACATTTAGTTTTACTATGAAACATACAAAAATATAAATTATTATTTTTCCTCTTCCAATACGTGGATCCCCCCCCCCCTCCCCAGTCAGAAAGTATATTTTTGACTTTTCAGACCCCACCAATAATGATTGAATGAACAAGGCGCGAAATGGATTCACAACATTCCCACTGACCAATTGGAGACCTTAAAAAAGATTGCGAAGCTATACTGGCTCACCAAATAAAGTAATATATTTTTAATAACTTACTTTATTTTTAATAACTTACTTTTTTTGCGAGTTTCTTAAAAAACTGTAGTGAAAACCGTGTGTGTGTGTTTTAAATATTCACATTGGGGAAATTTTTATTTTTGATTAGAAATGTGAGTATATTTTTGAAATTATAGTATATAAATGGTGTTTTTGATATTTACTTATTTCTGGAATTTTTATTTCTTTTAAAGTTTTTCTTTAAAAACGAGATAAATATTTGTTACAAGTTTTTAATGTTGTATTGTGAGCTGTGTTTTTTATTTCACTAACTAGCAGAAATTTTTATTTTTATATTATAAATGTTTAATGCATATTTCACACAAATGTGGGGGTTTTTTTTATGATGTAAACTAGAGTTTCCCAAACTTTTTTGTCTCATAGACCCCTTGCCATGTTTTTCGATTTCAGGTAGACCCTGCTTACCTAATATGGAATTTTTGAAAATTTATCAGCTTAAATGTCTTTTTGACATAGTACTACTACTTACTTTAAAATAATTAAATTTATAACTGTAGAGAAGTATAGCTTTTAAAACTTAAGAAACACATGTTAATGAATAAAATCAAATTAATACATAAAATAACTATTACATGAAATAATTGAACAACAAGCAAATGCTTTGAATGAGAGAGAAGAAAAAATCTGGTGCTTCAATATCAATATATCAATCTTTTAACTTTAAACCTCCTTTGTTAGTAAGTATCCCCAGTTCCATCCCTCCTTTTTTTGTTTTTGAAATTGGCAAACTCACTGAAACTCCCTCTTAGGAAAAGCAACTAAAAACTTTCTCATGGTATTCCATAATTTGTGACAAATAACAGGTATGTCTTTTTAAAGCCCAAATTGCTGACATCCATTTCTAAACTTTATTTTAAGATCTTCGTTAGGGCCTATTCTGATCTGTTCCTATTGTAATATGACATTTTTTTCAATGTGACTGTATGAATTCATTGCCTACTGTGGTATTACTATAAAAAAAGCAATTTCATACCTTGCTTCAAAATTTGAGTAAAGGGTACTTATAAATATTTAACGTAGGTTAAAATGTCCTGACAAATTGTCTGTGAAAAATTCAGAAAATTCACGTTGTCCAATATATTATGCTCCTTTATATTAATTCTGGAAAGAAATGCTAAAATGGTCCTTGTCTTTATACAATTTATACTGTCACCTAGTAACCGCAAATTAACCTCACTAAATTTAATAAATAAATTAGTTAAATTGGTTAAATCTGGTTTCCACTAGATTAATTTTTTTAAAGATTAAAGTCACTATTTTATTAATGAAAGTTACTGTCATAGACCCCCCATTTACACCTCATCGACCCCCAAATTATTTTTTTGCTGGCATGGACCCCTTGCAGGTCGTCATAGACCCCTAGGGATCTATATAGACCACTTTGAGAATCACTGATGTAAACCATGTTTTTTTTTTTTGCCATCATTGTTTTAAAATATTTTTTTTTATCTCGATTGCATTAACTTATGTCTAATTAAATTTTTTTTATGTTAATTCTTTTTGAAAAAGCATAAACACTCTTTTCTGCTCCATCACTGTTTTTAAATGTAGGATCGAGACAGTAACAAAATATATTTATTAAGAAATAGTTTAATTTTTAAGAACTTTTTCCTTTTTTTTTAAATCAATAATACCAGACATCAACATTGGATTTAAAAACGATGGTAAAAAAAAAATATTATTAGATAGTCGCAAAACTATTTTCTAGCAAAACCAGTAGTACGCTGACTTTTATTTTTAAAAAAAAGTCCATTTTTTAAAATATTTCCAAATATAAAAAACATTAAATTTCTATATCAATTTAAAAAACAATTTTTTATAGGGCTGCACATTTTGGCAACTAAGCCTTTGCAGACACGGCAAGTCCCTCAAATGTGATAGTCCTTTCATGGTGGCACCATCTAGTGGCGACTCTCGCTACCAAATTTTGGCGCTTGAGTTAATTTTAATTCAAGCTCTCGTTGGATGCTAAATATTACCATGATTTAATTTTGCCGAAAGTACCAGAGCCAAATTGATTATCAAGGGATCTTTTACATGTCACATAATTAGTGGCGCACAAGGGGGGAAGGTCCCCGGGTCCGGACTCCCCCCCCCCAAAAGTTCTTGATTTTTTTCCCGATTGATTATATTCCTATGTATACAGTACTTACAATTTAATAAAGTATTTATTATTAATAATTAATTTTTTACTGTTTTTTGTTCCCGAAAATCTACAAAATCAAAAGAATATGTTGGGCAGCGTATTGGAGCATGATACGAGAATGGTGGACTTCCGACCGGCGTCGAAAACCGGTTTTTCAGCCAAACCGGGTGTGCATTGTTAGAACAATGCAGACAAATCATGCTCTTTTTTCAATGCCTACTATTAGTCCCCCCCCTCTCTCTATATATATGTAATCTGAAGAGCCAAAAAAGCTGGTACACCTGCCTAATATCGTGTAGGGCCCCCACTAGCACGCAGAAGTGCCACAACACGACGTGGCAAAGATTCGATTAATGTTTGAAGTAGTGCTGGAGGTAATTGACACCATGAATCCTGCAGGGCTGTTCATAAATCAATAGGAATAAGAGGGGGTGAAGATCTCTTCTGAACAACACGTTGCAAGGCATCCCAGATACATTCAATAATGTTCATATCTGGGGGTTTTGGTGGCCAGCAGAAGTGTCTAAATTCAGAAGCGTGCTCCTTTAGCCAATCTGTAGCAATTCTGGACGTGTGGGGTGTCGCATTGTCCTGCTGAAATTCCCCAAGTCCGTAGGAATGCACAATGAACATGAATGGGTGCAGGTGATCAGACAGGAAGCTTACATACCTATCACCTGTCAGAGTCGTATCTAGACGTATCAGGGGTCCCATATCACGCACATGCCCCATACCAACACAGAGCCTTCACCAGTTTGTACAGTCCCCTGTTGACATTGTTGACATGTAAGGTTCATGGATTCATGAGGTTGTCTCCATACCCGTACACGTCCATCAGCTCGATTCAATTGGAAATGAGACTCGTCAGACTAGGCAACGTGTTTCCAGTCATCAGCAGTCCAATGTCGCTGTTGACGGGCCCAGGCGAAGTGTAAAGCTTCGTGTCGTGCAGTCAACAAGGGTACACTAGTGGGCCTTCGGCTCTGAAATACCATATCGATGATGTTTAGTTGAATGGTTCGCACAGTGACACTTGTTGATGGCCCAGCATTAAAATCTGCAGCAATTTGCGGAAGGGTTGCACGTCTGTCACGCTTAATGATTCTCGTCAGTCGCTGTTCCCGTTCTTGCATGATATTTATCCGGCCGCAGCGATGTCGTAGATTTAATGTTTATCAAATTCCAGATATTCACAGAACACTCGTGGAATGGTCGTACTTGAAAATCCAAATCCCATCGTTACCTCGGAGATACTATATCCCATCTCTTGTGCACCGACTATAACACCACGTTCAAACTCACTTAAATCTTGATAGCCTGCCATTGTAGCAGCAGTAATCTATCTAACAACTGTGCCAGACACTCGTTGTCTTATATAAGCTTTGCCGACCACAGCACCGTACTCTGATTGATTCCATATCTCTTTATTTCTATACGCATGCCTGTACCAGTTTTATTGGCTCTTCAGTGCATTTATATATATATAGATATATATCTCTTTTTCAAATTTCCAATCGTTAATAAAATACTCTCTACTCATCCATTCAAAGTAGGAATTTACTTAAAATATTTTTTTATAATACTTGTTACTGTCTAAAATGAATGTTATTTCGAGACACTTGACATTCACTTTGGATGAAATGCTTTTTCAAAAAATGAAACTGTAAAGAATCTAAATGTCTAAAAGTATAAATTTAAAATTCACAAATCTCGCGAAAATATTATATATATTTTTTTCATTTTGTTACAGATATCGAGAGTTTGGCCAAACACCTGCACAAAGTTTTGCCTACTTCATCTACTAGCCACAGCGCAATTATTGAAAGAACGAAGCCGTCAGTTATTCTATTATCGAAACCGATGTGGAAGACAAAACAATTTTTCACGAATATTTTGCGTCAGAAAACGTGAATCAGCATTTTTTAAAAACTCTTAAATATTTATCTCAAAAAATTTGAAAAAAGGAAATGCATAGTATAACGACCAAGATCGAAAAACCGAATTCGACATACAATCCAACAACTCTTGTCATATTTACAAGCTAAAATTTAAATTAGGAGAAATACAAGTGAGAGATCATCGCCCTTTCGGTCAGGGATCCAATCATGGACTCGGAAATCAATCATGTGATATAAATTACAGAGTCACTTATTATATTCCTGTGGTTATACATAATGTTCGAAGTTATGATACACATTTAATACTAAAAACAATCCCCCTGTAGACTTTGCCAAAATTATAAATATCATTCCTATTAACGTCGAAAAAAGTTCATGTTTTCCCTCAATGCTTTTAAATTCATAGATTCATATCAATTTTTAGACACTTCGCCATATGGATTTGCAAATACTTTGGAAACATCGATCTATGAATTCAGAACTTTCGAAACATTTTATGCGAATGCAATAACTAAATATTTATGGAAAAAAGGTGTTTTTTTTTCTATTTTTATTGGGATTATATAGACAAATTAAAAGGACTTCATATGCCTAACAGAGAAGCTTTTTATAATGATTTATCAAAGGTGGCAGCGGTAGCCATGTGGACATGGTCGCAATCTCGTGGCCGGCGTTGTCGAATAGCGGATTCGAAACCTGAAGCCACTGAAGACCCGCCTTGTAGAGGGTCGAGGCTCAAAGTCCTCTCGTTGGCGTGGTGTGGAATTTTACAGAATGGTGCAGTCTAGAATGTTGTTCTCGCCACTTGATTTAAAATTATGAGGTCCTTCGTCATTAATCCTAGTGTTGCTTCAGATTGTAACGCAAATTAAAATCAAATCAAATATCAATTACCGAAGAAGAATACAACCACGCTCAAATGGCTTACCAAAATTTCAAATGCAAAACTAGAGCAGATTACTTAGAGTTATGTCAAAATGAAGATGCAGTAATGCGCTTGTAGAAATTTCTGTATTTTCTAGAAAAACAGCTATGCAATATTATCAGCTTGATCCGGTAAATTTTGTGACTAGAACAGAATAAACGTGAAATGCGGGATTAAAATTTACAAAAGTAGAGAATTAAACTTTTAAAATAATGTAATAAATTACATATGGTTTGATTCTCAAATGCGCATTGACATTTGTTTTGGGAAAACTATATGAACAGACAAACTCCTTCATAGAGGAAATTTATATAACACAATACCTCATAAATATATTTTAGCTTTAAATGCGAATAATTTGTATGGGAGTGTTATAAGCCAATCTTTTGCCGTGGAAAATGTTCTCAAACTCGAAGAAATTTTAGACTTTTACATTTTTTATTGTGACAAAGCTCAAATTTAGAGTTTACTCTCGAAGCAGATTTGTACCACCTGGAAAGTGTCCATCAAGAAAACGATTTACTTTTTGCCATTGAACATTTAAAAATCACACACGACTTTCTTTTCTCCTACGCGAAAAATTCTGTAGTAAGTTTAACCTAAAACATGCATTTTCTTGTAAAAAAACACTTCTAATTTTTACCCCCCCCCCCCCCTCCAAAAAAATTATGTATCGCATTATTTAAATTTGCGGTTTTATATGTCGAAGAGGAATTCATAAGAAAACGACGTCTATGGTTTAACGAATTCATTGACTTTAATAATGGGGAAAAGAAAGAAAAAAAAAAAAAAACACTGCAACTCGTTCGTCCCGGGGAAAAAAATTTAAGCAGTTATTTTTTCAAGTTGTCTGATGCTCAATTGAAAAGAAAAAGAAAAAAAATCTTTTTTTGAAAATATCTGTTCCGAAAAATATTGCAACAAAAACATTTCTAGTTTTTTATTCGATTTATCCATTTGATCCCATTAATGAAAAACTTAGAGTTTTAAATGAGAGAGAACCAAATTTGTATGTAATTCAAGACAAAACTATTTATGGAGGTTCTTTCATCCTCGAACTATCAAAGTTACACATGAACAAAACTTTTTATATTATTCTAACAACGAATGTATCTTATTGTGGGCATCCTGTTTCACAAAATGTGCTTTCTTGTAATGCTCTATGTATGTAATAATTTTTATATTATGCATGCATGTGTAACATTTTGTATTTTTGCAGAAATCAATAAAGATCGGGTTCCCCTTGTGGAGGCCAGAAGAAGAATATGTTTGGCTGTTGTGATTTTTAATATTCAGCAGTCGAATGTATCCATTTTATTGGCTGTAGAATCAGTCTTGTTGGGATTTAGTAGTACAGTTTTACACCACTACACATTAATCTTGCAATAATTACTCAATCAACATACTCATCGCATAGTAATATGGAAAAATTATAATTTAAAATAAAAGTAATTAAATAATTGCAAGTAGTATACAATGTATATATAAATAGAGTTTACTATTAAATATTATTTTAACATAGATTTTATTATGTAACAAACACTTGTAATTTCATTTAATCATTAATGGGAATATACAGTGACTCTCTAAAAAAAAAGTGTTCGTACACTTATAATCTTCTATAAATATTAATGTTATCGACTAGTAAAAATTAATAATCAGAATTGTAATTTTTTATGCTTGCAACTTGCTTCTTAATGAAATAACATAATCAGTTTTTAAAACATCGGATAACTTTTATTTTGAAAAATCATTAATCGAAGAAAAAAAATGCGTCACAAAAGTGTTTGTGCATTAAAAAAAAAAAAACTCAACATAGTTTTACTTAGTGCATATATTTCTTGATTTAGTACTTTGTAAGTTATGTTTTACTGTCCAGAATAGCTTTCAAACGTCTTGGTAAGCATTTCACCAATCTTTTATTTATTTATTTATTTTTTGTAATTACTGTGCATTTATGTTCCTCCATTCTTCTGTGATATTCGGTATTGTTCTATTGGATTTAAATCAGGTGACTGAGAAGGTGTTCTCCGAACTTGGGAACAGTTTCAGAGACCCATTGGGGTACTTTGAAGCAGGGTGCTTGGAGGTCATTATCTTGATAAAAATGATGTCGCCTCCAATACCCAATGGATAATTTCAAATTGTTCTTTGAAATATTTAAATAAAGTTCATAATTCACTATATAATCAGTAAATACCAAATTACCTAATCCTGAAGCCACTGGCGTAGCTAGTTTTGAGTGGCCCCGTATCAAAACTCATTTGGTGCCCTTTTTTAGAATAGAAAGCCCTGCTAGTGGTACTGTAGTTACACATTTTGGGGCCCCTGAAGCTTGGGGGCCCTTATCACTGATACGGTGGTAGCTACGCCCCTCTTTGAAGCTAACATACGTCTCACACAAAAACACCTCTACATTCATGTTTCACTATTCCAACTAAATTGTTGAAATTATAAGCACCTCATTTTTTCTTCTCACTATTACATGTCCATCGGAGCCAAGAATATTGAATTTGCTCTCATCTGCAAATAGGATATTATTCCTATACGTTTCAGATTTGTTTATCATGGATTTAACAAAGTAGAAGTTTTTTTTAATTTTTTGCACCTAGAAAAATTTTCTTCGAGCTCAACGCCCATGTAATCCGATTGGTCTGAGTACTCGTCGAATAGTTTCAGACAAAAATGAGGTAAGAAATCTTTCAGCCAATTTTTGTAGCAAAACTGGAATTTTTAATCCATTTTCTAATAATAAGTCTCTGATGACGTTGAGTTTAATTCCTTGAACGTCTTTTTTTTTGGCTTGTTTTTTATTCTATTTTCTTGTTTAAAACGCTTAATCACATACTACACCATTGAGAATGAGGGACATTCAATAACTTCGCAAGGTTTCGAACTAATTTACCTTTATTAAAATGAAAAATAATCAATTTTCGAATGCTTTTCGTGTTGTCTCTTTAAAATACAAACCATTTTTAGATAATACAATAATAAAAGAATAGAATATCTTAAAGAAAACAAGCAAACGATTTTTTGTAGATCGCCACAATGCAGAAATAAAAAGAAACAACAGTAGATGTTTTCATTAAAGGAACTCATTCAAAGATGTTTTGGTGTACAATAATTTTTGTGACACATTTTTCCTCGATTTTCCTGCCTTTTATTTTTTTAAAAAATTTAATAAGTATTTTAAAAAAAGGAAATAAATCTCATTTGAAATCCCATGAAGAATATATAAAACGAAATTTGACTGTATATTTGAAGATTAATTCGAGATTAAAGTAAGATTTCTCAAACTTTTTTAAAAGTACGAACAATTTTGAAAGATACTGTATTTATATATCTTGTATGTGTTAACTGCAAACCCGTCTGTATAAAACGCCCATTGTTGCACTGAACTTTTTTCATATTAGAGATTGGATCTCTAATAATACATTTCGTGTTATAAGATTTTTTTAAGCCTATCATAATTATGCAGCAATAAAATGGAATTTCTTAGCCATTCTTTTGTGGTTACTTCACCTTATTCACTGAACCTTAAGAAAAAACTCGTATATAATTAATACACTTGATGGGTGAAAACGAATTAATAGCTCCTAGTCTTGCATAAGAAACCTCAAACCTTTTGAACTTGAGAACACCCTCTCGAATCGATATTTAATGCTACTGAAGACCCACCGTGTAGAGGGGCCGATAAATATTTAATTCTCCGAAGCCCAAAGTCCTGATGGTGTGAAGTGGCACTCAAGTTCAGGTGTTATCACTTGACCGTGGGTCAAAATTATGAGCTCCATCGCCAATAACCTTCGTGTTGCTTTGGAGTGTGATGTAAATTTTAATCAAATCGAGTTGATGTTGGAGGCCCGTGAAGTAATCAACTAGCGAATATATGCATTCTAATATTCAATATTTGATGATTCATTACCCAACAGGTTAACAAAAATAGATAGCGAGGAACAGGTATAGTTCAGTTTTTACAACCCTCAAAAGTTCAAGTTGGTTGAGTTCCTATAGGGGACAGTGGTCTTCAAACTGTATTCCACAGAACCCAGGGGTTCCACAATAAAAAAATCTAGAAGAAAAATATGTATGCAAAATGGATTCACGTTCTCTATGACGTTTATATTGTTACAAGTATCTAAAGCTCATCTTATTCATTAAAAGTGAAAATTTTATTTATATGTATATAATAATTTTATTTTGAAATACTTCTTAAACTTTTATTATAATATAATAAAACGCTTTATATTTATACATTCATTCTTCCTACTAGATTATGTGGATATTCTATAATTTATTATTTCGAGTTCCTCGAGATAATTTTATAGTCGTTAGTTAGTACAATGTCTAGCAAAGCTAAATAGTTTTCTAATGGAAAATGCCCCTTTTTATATTTGTGAAAAACAGCACCTATAATGAAGGAATGAGTGGGTGAGTGAATGAATATTAACGTCGCACTGTTCAGCTACACGAGGGCTTTTGGCAACGGACCGCGTGATTTTGAACCATGGTCAAGTGACGCGGATGACACCTGAGCTGGCACCCCCCTCTCCTAACTACCACACCACAACAATTTGAGGACGTTTGAGCTCTCGACAGATTTAATATGCATCTCTCCCCTACACAGTGGGTCTTTAGTGGTACGGGGCTCGAACTCATGACACGCTAGCCATGATCCGATACCTTGATCACTTGGCTACCGCGGCCACTATAATGAAGAAAAGGGAACACATAACATATCAAAAGAGTTGATGTTAAAATCTAAATTTAAGCAAGGCTTCTAAATTTTAGGTTGCAAATTCCTTCTCATGCATAATATATATACACGGTATTTCTCACACAGTTATAAAACATTTTCATAATGCCATTCAGAACATTGTGTTTAAGTGAAATATATTTCTCAACGTAAGTGGCTATAAAAAAGTAAAGCATAAAAATAAATTAAACTCAGAATATGTAAAACGATTGCAGTTAATCTCAATAGACATAGACTTCAACAGAGAGTGTAAAAAAATACTAGCATGAATCCCAGTTATTAAATATAATGGATGGGTAGGAGTCATTTGAATAACAAATTAATAGATTAATGAATAATTATATTAAAAAAATTAGATTATATAGAATTTTTTAATAATAAATGAAATACTTTTTTGATTGCCTTTGCATAAAATGCCTATAAAATGTTGATCTACTTTAAATATTATTTTGAGATACATTTTTTGAAGTATATGCATGGAATGGGGTTCTACGAAGACACTTTCTAGTTCTAGGGGGGTCCACGAAAGCACCTTAAAGTTCCAGGGGTTCTGTGAGTTGAAACAGTTTGAAGACCATTGCTTATAGAACAGGATGAGAGGGAAAACTCTGTTTTCTCAACTTTGAATGCTTTCGTTCGTTTTTGCATCTTTAAAAATTTCTTGGGTTTGAAAAATTCGCTCCCAACCACATCTACCACTTTGAAAATTTATTCTTTTTTGCAACTTGTAAGTCATCACAACTTTGAAACATCATTCGTTTTCACAACTCTGAACATTCTAGTAATACCGAATACATATTTCGTTTTTGCAAAGTTCGAAAATTCATTTGTTTTCGAATTTCTTGAAAGTTTAAACACATTAGAAATTTTCAACACTTTGAACTTGAATGTGAGTGTCATACTATAAAGCTGCACAAGGACTATTGGTAATGGACCTCGTAATTTTGAACCATGGTCAAGTGCCGTGGATGACATCTGATAACCAGCCCCACCCTCTCCTAACTTCCACGCCTCAGCAACATGAGGACGCTTGAGTCTCGACAGATTTAACGTGTATCGTCCTCCCTTACACAGTGGGTCCTCAGGGGCACAAAGCTTGAACTCATGACACCCCAACCACGCCTACCACACCTCATGGCCTTGACCACTAGGCTACCACGGCTGCATTTTGAACTAGGAAATCCAGATGTTAGCAACAACTGAGATACTAGGAACATCAGAGTATACCGAAATGTTAGCACGGTATTACTACTAGGTTTACATTATTTTGAATTTTAATTTGTGACTCGTTATAAAATATAATCACTAAAGAAATTCATGAAGACCTAGTGAAAATGTTCCTAAATAATATCCATAAAAATGTTTTAAAAAAAACACTTTAAAAATTTCAATTAAAAATGTAATTAAATTTTTTTTAAAA